>JBBPKN010000396.1:0-22663 GCA_038089275.1 Pulveroboletus cf. rosaemariae
GATATAATGGTACTAGAGTAGTGTAGTAGCTACTCCAGTTGTCTTCTGAAGTAAAGGCTTTGAGCCTTGAGTGAACAAGTTTGGAGAACATGTGGAGAAAGTCCGGAAAGTAAGGTTTCTGCAAATTGTAATAACCTGTCAAAAGAAATCTCATGATCAGGTAAGTGATACCTTGGGTGGTCATGGGCGATAAGGAGGACAAATGGACAGCCAAGAATGGATGGAAGGAATAGCTGAATTCCCCAAAGGGGTGAGATTAAAACCTGATGTAAAAAATGATCGCTTCTGCCATAAGGACAGGGAAACTGAAGAGGAATGAAGGGTAGAAGTGGAGAGTTTCGGGGCTTTGGAATAATGTCTGGAGAGAAAATCAGAAATTAGACTAGAGTCTGATAGTCAAATGACAATCAAAAAATGTCTAAAGGGTCGGATCTAGGGCAAGGTTAAGGGAGGTTCATATACTTCCAAAGGGAACTAAGCATGATAATTGAGAGTGAATGGATTCTGTACTTGGTTAGAGTCGGGGTTAGTGTGGAGTTGGCTTAAGGAAGATAAAGGTCCCAAGGGAACAGTTGGCACTTATTTTCCCACTTTATCATGGCTGGATTCCCAGATCTCTACTTCTGATCGGATAACCAGCTCACTCTCTATCCCAATGATGGAATGGCCCTCATAATGGCCAAGAATCAGGAAAGGAGGAGGCACAGAGTTGAGGCATACAAGGCTGGTACCTCAACAGAATTAGGGGGAATGAACTCTAGCCAAAGAGATAGGGGCGAAGTATGGGTTGGAATGGCGGAAGGAGTTTGGAACCTCACTACCCTTAATGAGGCAGCCCAGGGAGTTGGTGCAACAGGGGATGGATTGGTGGCCAATACAATCCGTGAGGTTGGTGGGCTGATTCATCAGGACTTAAGAGAGCAGAATAGGCTCCTTCATGACCTGGTCAAGATCCAGATAGAGGAGAGCCACCAGAAAGGATATCTTAGGGCAGGGTCTGGCATTTATGTAAGCAAACATGATGCTTAGCAGGGGGGGTGCAGAGGTCAGGGGGTCAGAGAGGGGATGCAGATTTTTGTGACTGAACTCGGAGCTGGAATGGAGTCAGAGGATATCATGGTGGGGGCCAGAGAAGACCCAGAGAAGTGGATGTTCTGCTGAGAGTAGCTTGCTGGCCTTGCCTCCTAAACACAACAGATGTTTGTATACATGTTGAATTGCACATCATCTTGGTGCAGCAACTAGGAAAAGGAGGTGGGCTACTCTGGGGAGAGCCAGAAACGACCCGGAACGATCAGGGCTAGGTATAGTCGACATAGGTAGGAGTCAGGTACTGCACTAGTGATAAGGTGGTCAGAGGGGGCAATTGGCACAGAGTATGTCTGGTCATTGCATGAAGGTAGGCAGTTGACCAGGTGGCCCAGCATGGTCACTAAATGGTATTCCCACCCCAAGGTCGATGTCCCATCATCAACTAAGAGACAGCCAGGAAAGGTGTCAGGGGCAGCATGAGGTGGAGTGGGCAAGGCCCGGAAAGATCCAGAAGGACAGAAGGGGAGCTGGAAGGAAAGATCCACCAAAGAATGGTGCAAAAACGGGAAGGTCCCAGGGAAAGCAGGAAGAGTGGAAAAATCCCCAAAGGAGAAGGAGAACCCAGGGAAAATAAAAGAACAAGTCCCAGACAGCAGGGCAGAAGAAACAGAAACGGAAGGCAAAGAGGAGCGGAGCCATTGGAACACGGCCTGAAGAACAAGGACTTCCCAAGGCAATTATTGGAGGAGTGCAGAAGGGTTCCAAAGAAAGGGGCAGTATTCCCAGGAGATGCAAAAGAGCAGAAACATTGCCCAGGAAGGGAGACTCAGAACAAAAGAAGTTCTAGAAGATATAGAACTGCAGAAGGCCAATGGGGAAAAAATACCCAGGGAAAACAGAAGGACAGGTCCAGAAACAATATTCAAGACAGAAGTAATTACCCATGAGCAGAAAACAGAGTCATCAGGAACCATGGCTAAAGAGCAAGAATGTCCCAGGCAAGAGACAGAGAGGTGCAGAACAATTCCACCAAACAGTTAGAAAGGATTCAAGCAGAGAACTGGATCAAACTGAAAACAACACGCAACCCACTGCAAGCAGGGAGAAATGATAAGCGTGGCACAGTTACAATGGAAGTGTGAACTTTTCCAAGGAGACAGAAAAGGATGGAGGTGCCCAGAGTGGGCAAGAGGTTTGTGGTGTGCAAGACAAAGTGTGGAGACACAGCGGAGAGCAGGGAAGAGGGGTGATGCTTCTGAGGCCTGGTTATCCAGCAAGGTGGGTGTACCTTGGCCATGAGAATAAGGAGCAGGTGGCAGAGGTGCCAAGGGCAATGAAGAACAATGGTCTAATGCTACAAGTTTGGAGAGGGTCGGAGGCAGATGGAGGTCTTCTTAGGCAACAGCATCATAATTACCAGAGCATGACAATAAGAGCTGTGGTTCAAGATCAGAGTTAGCTGAGACTGAAGTGGTATGGAGCTATGGGGTACATGGGATGCTGGCATGTGGTATCCAGTGAACAGATGAGGTACTACTCAATACCTGGGGTCAACAGACCACAGTGGGCAAGTTAGTGGTGTCCTAGAATCAGTGAACACAAACCATCTAGCAGGGGGTGATGCTAGGCATTGACAGAGTGAAGCCAACAGTCTTGTAGAGTTTGTGAAGGTCCAATAGCTTGAGCAGAAGAGGTGAAATCGAAAGGGCAGAAGTGAGTGGAAAGGTTGGAGTATTGGGGCTTCCAAGTCCAAAATAGGACAAGGTGCCCAATGGGGGTCATAATGATCAGGATGCCTGGAAGATGGCACCAGAGGTCAGGAAAACAATGGATATAGGTTTAATAGATCTGTCATGCTCGGGAGATCGAGTCTCGAAAGGCTAGGACTGATGGCCAGAAATGGGTCACCTAGGAGTAAAGAACCAATGCTAGAGGTTGATGATTGCCTATTAGCAATCCTGGAGTGACTTGTCAAGAAGGGGCCAGAAAAGCAGCTGGGGAATGCTTAGACTGCTATGGCTAGATCTAGGCATAAGAGTGATTGGAATAGTTTGGAGTGGCGGGGAGTGGTTTTCTGTCAAGAATTACCAGGCAACAATAAAGTGTCAGAGAACCAGAGTCAGAAGCCATAGAAGAGCAGAAAAGTAAAGGGAGTGATGCCCATTGGTAAGGGACCATAACCTAAGCTGCATTCAAGGATCTGTAAGGGCTGGTGATGCTGTCTGATAGTAGGAGATCACAGCTGTTATCATAGGAGTGTCGGAGTGACTCAGAGTGACTTGGAATAGCAGGGGCTGTAAGAAGCTTGTGCCATGAGGACTAAGTTAACTTAGGGGTTAAATACCCAGAAGAGTGTGGGGTCATGATGGTGTTATTGGTGTTCATATCCTGATAGCTGATGCAGGGGATGGAATGAAGTTCTGAAGATTTCAGAGGGATCACCCATGAGTGCACCAAGCATGCAGGTGGTTCAGAGTTGAGTATTGAGTGTCAGTGGAGGCCAATTCTTATGTGACAGCAAGGGAAGTGCAAGTGAGAGTACGAATATACTGTTAAAACTTTCCATTCTTCTCAAAGAGACTGTTAAAACCTATACTGAGACAAGTATACTTTTAACCAGTTTCTCTTGTAATTGAAAACCTTGATGCTGGAGGTAGATCAGAACTCCAGGTGCTTTAGGGAATTCTGGGGATATCTGGGAAGGGTTTCAATGGTCAAACAGGACTTGGCTTCACCTTATGGGGTATGCCCTTGCACTTCTCCATTGTTCTGATTTACGTAGGTGTCAGGGTGGATGACAAGGCCAGTCATGGGGGTAAGGCTTTATGACTCCTTTGAGAATATTGTGTAGTCTCCAAGGTATTCCGGGGTAACCTGGAGGGTCAGAGTGAGCCCAAGGGCTTGTGCAGTGTGAGGACAACAACAAAAGGGTTCTGGTGTTTTTGTCAATATTTGTACTGAGGTACAAGATACAGAACTACAGTACTTATACCTCAGGGAAGCAGAACTATCTAGGAGTGTAATGAAATGAGACAGGTGCAGGCATAGAAGTGAAGCAGATGTCTAGGTATCTAGGAAATGAATGGAGATGTCAAGAGACAATGTCCAATCATGTCAGACTGAAACTAAAAGGTGACAGAATAAAACAGGGGAGAGCAAGGAACAGGAATGGAACAGGAATAGTAACAATGATGGTAATGGTGGCTAACTGGGAATGGTAATGGAGTTATAGCAGGAAGATCCAGAGATGACGAAGGGGAACTAGGGTAATACTTAACTGGAGCAGAGATAGACTAGAAGCAGAATGGGCGGAGTGGGCATGGAAGTCTGGGGAAGCATTTAATGCTGAGGGGCAGGAGTACACACACATAGCTGGGGAAGATAGGTGTGAAGACCAATTGCAAGCCGGGTCAGAATGGGGTCAGAGTTCAGGTCGGAGGTCCAGGATATGACACCTCTGCAGCCTCTGATCTTCTTAACTTAGACTGACTCTAAACCTAATTCACCATGTTTCTTTGATCTTAGATCTCTGTCAATCAAGCTACTCAGCTTATCAGCATTTGTGCATGCCTGCAGCCTTGATGGCTCAGTTCCATTCTGTCTGCAACTCTGATTTCCAAAGAGTCATCTCTGCTCTACCTCCATTGCCTTTCCTTCAGCTGATTTTTCTGGTATTCTTTAGGAATATTATAATTTCACTCACATTTTCACATCTTTATATTATCACAGATCTAGAACAATCTAGACTATTACATTATTCACCTTATGTTCACCATGTGATTTCTAGGTCCCTGCTCTCTTATTGCCATTGAATGGCTTACTGTATAATACTTTAGGGCCAGTACATCTTATATGATCTATGCATAATTCTGTAGCTTATATAAAAAGAAGATGCTAGACTGGTTAATCTCCAGTCTTGTATACTTGAGCTCTTCTCTGCTTTCACAAGTCCAAGCCTTACTTTACTATCCCTGTCTAGTTTATTGGCTCTAAGTTCAAAGCCATCATCAGTAGCAGTAGAGCACTCTTAGGCCTCAAAAAGTATTATCAGAAGTTTTAGCACTAAGATAGTGCTTCATCACCTTATATGATGCACTATTGCACTTTGTGGTGTCCCAATTTATAAAGAGATCAGTCATGGAGGGAAGGGTATTCTTGATACTTGATGTGGGGAAACAAGGCAAGACAAGAAAAATCAAGCCTGATTATAAGAGTAGAGCCTTATAATTCCTTCAAGAATATCATTCAGTTTCAGAGATCCTTTAGAATACTATGGAGGGTCAAAGGATAAGCTGGATAGCTCAGTTAGAATAAGGATAATAACAAGACAAGGGTATTTATGTCAATATTCATACTGAGGTACAAGATACAGGGCTATAGTACTTATATCTCAAAGAGGTAGAACTATCCAGAAGTATAGTAAAGTGAGACAGGTGCAAACTCAGAAGTGAAGCAGATATCTAAGTATTTAAGAAATGAATGGAGATATCAGAGAAGACAATGTTCAATTATGTTAGGCTGAAACTGAATATTAATAGGAAGAAGCAAGGGGAAACAAGAAACAGAAACAGCAATAACAACAGCAACTGCAGCTGGGAGCAGGACTAGGTACAGAGTTATAGTAGAGTAATTCAAAGAAGATAAAGTAAAAACTAAGATAGTACTTAACTGGGAACAGAGATAGAACTAGAAATGGAAATAGAGCAGAGTGAAAGTGGAGGGCTGGGAAAGTATGTACTGATGGAAAGGTGGAAAGTGTACAAGTGCAGTTGCAGTAGAATAATGTGAGGGTAAAGGGCCAGAATTGCATAAAGAGAAGTCAGAAAGTTAGCATGACTTACTAAATGCAAGAACCAGATGCAAGCTAGATTGGGATTAGGTATCAGAGATATGGAATATAATACTTATCCTCACTCTTGAATCCTTGTGATTTATCTCCAATTCTCTGATTAACTCTGGAGGTTATGCCAGCTTTTTATTGGCCTTTTTTGAGTAAAGTCTTAATGACACTTTTTTATAACTAGGCTAGACATATCTTGTCTACCTGCCTTTTTAAGCTCAAAGTTGCTCTTTTCTGGACCTCTGACTTCTCTATAAATTGGGACATAGGATTGTGCAGGGGCATATCACATAAGATAAAGCCAAGTTCTATTTAACTCTCTAGAATCTCTGGATTCCTCCAGAGATCTCCAGAGTTTGACATAGAAAGTTCTAAATTACAGAATATTTTAACAGTATATTCAAACTTTCACTTGTATATTCCCTGACATAAATCCCAACATAAGCATGTCAAGACCAGTTAAGTTTCTCCACTATCTATGGCTTAATTTACTAATTTGATTATTTAACCCCTTTCTTTCCTGTTTAAGACTCACAATTACTCATGTTTCCAATCATAACTTTTACTTTGGCACTTCTGACTATTTGGGCTTGACCATGTTTCTCTGCCTATGTGCTTTCACACTCCTTGAATCTCTGGTTATTTCCAAAGTTTCTCTTCACTTATGGTCATTAAAAGTACTTTTGTGTTAGATTAAGTTTCTTCTCTATTCACTTCAGACTCTTATAATACTCATTTGACTCTGATCCTCCTAATTAGATGAACTCCAGGTCCCTGGAGATATTTCAAATCCTTTATTCATTACTAGGGTGTTAAAACTCATATCCTTCTTGCTATACCAATGTAACCTGGGCTTAAACTCCAGAGATTTCTGGAAGGTCCAGAGGTTTTTGAAGAAGAATGAGAAGAGTTATGTTAGGCAAAATGGAACTTGGCTTCACCTTATGTGGTACTCTTGCATTTTGCAGCATCTCAATTTATGAAGGGATTAAACATGAAGAGAAGAATGGTTTCAACACTTAACATAAGAAAGACAAGGCAAGATAAGAAAAGTTAAGTCTAGTCATGAGAATGGAGCCTTATAATTTCTTCAAGAATATCACTTAGCCCCAGAGGTACTTCAGGGTAACCTGGAGTATAAGAGCAAGAATAAAGACAAGATAAGAGCATTTGTGTTGATATTCATACTAAGGTACAAGATACAGGACTATAGTACTTATACCTCAGAGGGCAGAACTATCTAAGAGTATAGCAAAATGAGACAGATATAATCTCAGAAGTGAAACAGGTACCTAAGTATCTAAAAGATAAATGGAGATGTTAGAGAAAACAATATTCAATTATGTCAGACTAAAACTGAAAAATATAGGAAGAAGTGAAAGGAAAATAGAAACAGTAATAGAAACAGTAACAGTAATAGTAGCTATAAGCAGGATGAGGTATGAAGTAATAGCAGAGTGTTCTGAAGAAAACAAAGTAAAGACTAAGGTAGTATGTACTGAGAACAGAAACAGGACTAAGATCAGGATTAAAGCAGAATAGGAATGAAGTATTAAAGAAGCTTGTACTGCTGGCAAGGCAGAAGGTGTATGAGCATAGCTAGAGTAGGATGAAATAATGATAAAGGGCTGGAGTTGCATGAAGGAGAGTCAAAGGGCTAGATTGGCTTACTAAGTGCAAGTATCAGGTATAAGCTGGGTTAGAATTGGATCAGAATTAGGTTGGAATTACAGGATATAACATAGGGCCAAATTAGGCTCTTTTTCCCTAATCTATCTGATTCTACTATCTGAACCCTAATTACTAAAATTAAACTGCTTAGAGCTACTTCTTTATAGAGAATCTCTTAGCCAACTAGAAAGTACTCTGAGTTACTCCAGGCTATCTCCAACATGCCTTCTCTAGACCATTTAGACTTTGCCTATAATAATCAAAGCACTCTACTACTATTCTTCAGGTTTTTCCAATAATCACAGTATAGATTATCATAATCAAGCTAGCACTAAGTCTACCTCTCTTCTCTGACCTCACTTTGGGGCAACTTCATTAATTTGAAATTGGCCCTAATCTTAAAGAAATCACTATTGCTAGTCTTGACTATATCTGTCTACCCTAGCCCTCTTTTCCCACCTTATGAATCTCTGACCACTTAAACTACTTAGTGAATCCTTGTTCTGAATAGATTTCAAGCAAGCAGCCTTATCTTATGCTCTAACCCATCCCATTTTTCCACAATAACTCCAGTTACACTTCAATTTTGCCTTATTTTTGTTACCATTCCTACTCAAGCTATAGACCCCTATCTTTTTTCACTGTAGAATCACTTTGATAATACTCAGCATCACCTCTGTTGGATGGCTCACATTCACTAATTCTAAACACCTCTAATTCATTCACAATAATCCATTGACCATGGATATTGAGCAGTATCTTGTCTAGTCACTAAATAAAATATGCCAGCACTCTATATATATCCTATAGCTGTTATAAACATAGCACAAGAGTTACATGACAACATGTGATTGTGAGAATCCTATGTCTAACAAGGTCAAATTCTAGATTATGGTTAAGTTGATATTCAGAGTTTCCCTTGAATTTATGGGAATATGCTTATGTTTAGATCTAGTATTTTAGATAAAGAAAATCTTCCAATCTAATCTCCAATGAATCTAATCTCAATCCAGGTGAGGATCAAGATGCAATCATGGCAAAGATCCAAATAAAATCTTCTCAGCCTTATGGCTAAGAGTATGATTTAATCTTTATTGACTCTGAATTTTTCCCTTTTATTCTACATAGCCTCTTCCTTGATATACCACCTTTTCACATGGCTCATTTAGTCATATCCTTTACCCTTGCCCTATGCCCTCTTTTCTTATTTAGTATTATACTGGAGCCACTGGATAATCTGTACACAGATCTGGGTAGTATAAGTAGCTAGTGCAATCCTTGTTAAGGCTCCCTAGTCTTAACCCTTGTTACCCTTACTTTGATGTAGTTTCTGCTTGTGCCTTTGTTATAAAACTGCAACATACTCCAGGGGTACTTCAGATAACTCCAGAGTAAACAGGGCTTGGCTTTACCTTATGTGGTATACCCTTATGCTAGTACCAGGTATTCCAATTTATAGAGGGGTTGGAAACTGTCAAAGGTCCAGAATAGGCCATAGGGCCCTTTCACCAAGAGATATGACATCAAGTTGTGAAGTAAGTTATGAGACTTAGTATAGGATATAACATCAAGTTGTGAAGCAGAAGGGAGTTAAGAAAAATCATAATATTGTGTTATGGTTGAAATTCAAACTAAGGTACAAGATACAGAGCTACCATACTTATACCTTGGAAAAGTGGATTATCTAAGGAAGAAACAGAGATGTAAAAGGAGTTGTCTAATAAGCAAAGCAGGTGTTAATGCATCCTGGATATAAATGGAGATGTCAGAGAAGACAACATTGAATAATGTCAAACTGAAAACTAAATGATGACAGGAAAAGGCAAGGCAGAAAGAGACAGGAACAGGAATTGAGATCAGAGGAACTACAGAGTTGTATTGGAATGGTACAGAGTTAGCATAGATAAAGTTGTAATCAATATTAGGTAGAAAAGAATGGAGGTAAAGAAAACCAGAAAATATGCAGCTTAAAGCATGAAAGCAACTGGAGTTGCATTGGAGACATAGCAGAGTTGACCTATTGGCATGGGATATGACAGTATTCCCCTCTTAAGGCCTGAATCCCTGAAGGCCATTAAGCACATGCTCTCAATTAATAAGTGAATGGAGCAGGCATTGGAGTTTAGCTGGCCAGAAACCCATAAAAGTGAATACCACCCCAGTGACTTCCACACAAGTTCCTTTCAGCATGTTTCCATTTGCCAATATTCACACCTGGTCTGATAAATGTCCCAATTTATGGAGGAATTGGTCATGGAGAGAAGGGTGTTTTTGACACTTAATGTGGGGGGACAAGGCAAGATGAGGAGAATCAAGCCTGGTTATGAGAGTAGGGCCTTACAATTCCTTCAAGGATATCATTCAGCTCCATAGATCCTCCAGAGTATTCCAGAGGGTCAAAAAGTAAGCTAGGTAGCTCAGTTAGAATGAGGACAATAATAAGACATGGGTGTTTATATTGATATTCATACTAAGGTACAAGATACAGGACTATAGTACTTATACCTCAGGGAGGCAGAACTATCCAGAAGTATAGTAAAGTAAAACAGGTGCAAACTCAGAAGTGAAGCAGTTGTCTAAGTATCTAAGTTACAAATGGAAATGTTAGAAAAGACAACATCCAATCATATCAGGCTGAAACTGAATGTTGACAGAAAGAAGTAAGGGGAAACAAGGAACAGCAACATCAACAGCAAAAGCAACTGCAGCTGGGAGCAGGACTAGATACAGAGTTACAGCAGAGTGGTCTGGAAAAGACAAAGTGAAAACTAAGGTAGTACTTAACTGGGAACAGAGATAGAACTAGAAATGGAAATAGAGTAGAGTGGGAGTGAAGAGCCAGGGGAGTATATACTAATGGAAAGGCAGAAAGTGTACAAGTGCAGTTGCAGTAAAATAATATAAGGGCAAAAGGCTGGAATTGCATGAAGGGGAGTCAGAGGGTTAGCATGGCTTACTAGATGCAAGGACCAGGTACAAGCTGGGTTGGAATTAGATGTCAGAGGCATGGAATATGATAGTATTTCCCCCTTAGGCCTGAGATATGGAAGGTACTGATATATGATTGGAGTTAGTGTGGTAATGGGCATGTAATTGCACTTTTAGCAACATCAGGGTAGTTAAGTGGACTGGTGTGGAGGTAATGAGCATGTGACCTTGTTTAGTGACAATGAAGTGGAAGATCAGAGTTTCCAGCTTGCTTGTGAATAAAAATGGATAGTTTACAGCAACTTATTCTTTTTTTATTACAATAACATGTCCTCATTTGAAAACATCATAACATGGTTCAAGAGGCACATCACAAAGTGCACCAATAATAATGAGGCATTGGCTAATACAAAGTATGCAAAGCACAAGAGACATATAAAGACAAAAAAGGAGAAGAAGTGGAGAAAGATGAAGGAGGCCTGGAAGGCAGCAGAGAAGGCTGTCCAAAGGCAAGCCAAGGAGGCTGAAAGGGCCCAGCAGGTGGCAGAGGTAGCTGCCCAGGAAAAGGTAAGTACCATAGTTATTTATCTGAGAGTGGAGTAATATAAAATCATCAGATGGCACAAGTGCAGACCCAGACAGGGTCTAGCAACAACAAGGGGAAGCAGCAGGCAGAGAAGGCACTAGTATGCTGGAGGTATGAGGATCAGGGGCTAGAGTGCAAGGTGGGCATGGGAAAATCCATGGCATGTCTTGCCTATGTTATATCCCATATCTCTAATCCAATTCTGACTCTATCCTGACCCAGCTTATAACTGGTCCTTGTACCCAGTAAGCTACTCTAGCTCTCTAACTTCCCTCCAGGCAACTCTGACCCTTCATTACCATTTCAGTCTGCCCCAGCTATGCATATATGCTCCTCCAGCCCCCAGCTCTCTGCTCCTGCTCTGCCCTATTCCATTTTCAGTCTATTTTAGTTCCAGTTAAGTACTACCTTAGTTCAATTTTATCATCTCCAGACCATTCTGGTATAACACTATCACTATTCCTGCTCTTAGTTACTATTACCATTATTGTTACTATTCCTGTTCCATTTCTGTTCCTTGCTTTCCCTTGTTTCATCCTGTTACCCTTCAGTTTTAGTCTGATATAATTGATCATTGTCTTCCCTGACATCTCCATTTGTTTCTTAGATATTTAGACATCTGCTTTGCTTTTGAGTTTGCATCTGTCTTACTTTGCTATACTCCTAGATAATTCTGCCTCTCTGAGGTATAAGTACTGTAGTTTTGTATCTTGTACCTCAGTACAAATATCAACATAAATATCCCCTTGTCTTTATTCTTACTCTGCTCAAGCCCTTGAGCTTACTCTGATCCTTCAGGTTACTCCAAAGAACCTCTGGGACCAAGCAATATCCTTGAAGGAGTTATAAGATCCCACTCCATGACTAAGCTTGACTCTTCTTATCCTGCCAGCCCCTTTTGTTAAGTACTGAGACAGTTCACCTGCTAGCAGTGGCCAAACAAAAGGTGGGTGGCAGAATAGTGCAGGAAATAAGGTGGAAGAACTGGCTGCTAGTGTGGCTGTTATAAACATTTCAACATACTCTGGGGATACTCCAGATAACTCCAGAGTGGATGGGGCTTGGCTTCATCTTATGTGGTATGCTCTAATGCCAGTACTGAGTACCCCGATTTATGAAGGGATTGAAAACTATCAGAGGTTTGGAATTGGCCATAGGGCTTTTTTCTAACAAGAGGCATGATGTCAAGCTGTGGAATAAGTTGAGGGACTTTAGGGTAGGGTATGATATCAAGTTGTGAGGCAGAAGGGGTCTGGAGGGAGATTGTAACATCGTATTATGGTTGATATTCAAACTGAAGTACAAGATACCAAACTCCAGTACTTATATCTCAGGGAGACAGATTATTTAAGGAGAGAATGGAGATATAAAAGGAGTTGTCTCATAAGTGAAGCAGGTGCCAATGCATCCTGGATATGAATGGAGATGTCAGAGGAGACAATGTTGAATAATGTCAAACTGAAACTAAGTGATGACAGGGAGAAGTGTGGCACAAAGGAACAGAAACAGAAAGTGAGGTCAGAGGAACAACAGAGTTATATCAGAATGGTATGGAGTTAGCATAGATTCAGTTGTAATCAATCATTAAATAGGAGAAGATGGAGGTAAAGAGGACTAGGAAACATGCTACTTAAAGTGTAGAAGCAACCAGAGTTGCATCAGAGACATAGTGAAGTTGATCCGTTGGCATGGGATGTGATAGTGGCTGGTCAATATCTTGGATCCCACATGGAAGATAAGCAGAGAGAGTATGGAGAGTGGGCCAGAGAATGATGAAAAGAAAGAGGTAGTGAAAAAGATGGTGGAACTTCAGGAGAAAATAGAGGGGAAGTAGGACAAAGATAAAGTAATAATACTTGAATAATGTTGTAGAGTAGCAATTGACTAAGTAATGAAAAAAGAAATTAACCACTGAAAATGTTTTTTGTAATCTTTGAATGAAACAAGGTTTTGGAGGAAATTTGAAATCTGATTCAAAAAAATAAGGTTTTTGTAGATCATAATAATCTATTATAGCAAAGTCTCATAACTTAGCCATTAGTACCTTGGATAGTCATGGAATAACAATGTGTTATATCTCATACCTTCAATCCAATTCTGACCCAATTCTGACCTGGCTTATAACTGGTCCTTGCACCTAATAAGCTACTCTAGCCCTCTGACTTCCCTTCAGGCAACTCTGGCCTCCATCACTATTCCATCCCACCCCAGCTATGCATGTATGCTTTCCATCTTCCATTAGTATACATTTTCCTGGCCTCTGCTCCTGCTCTGCTCTATTCTGCTTCTAGTTCTATCTCTGTTCCAGTTAAGTACTACCTTAGTTTCACTTTGCCTTCTTTGGACCACTCCACTGTAACTCTGTTCCTAGCCCCACTCTCAGTTACTGTTACTGTTACTGTTACTATTTCTCTTTGCTTTTTCCTGTCATTCTTTAGTTTCAGTCTGACATGATTGAACATTGTCTTCCCTGACATCTCCATTCATTTCTTAGATATTTAGACATCTGCTTCACTTCTGAGTTTGCACCTGTCTTACTTTGCTACACTTTTAGATAGTTCTGCTTCTTTGAGGTATAAGTACTGTAGTCCTGTATCTTGTACTTCAGTACAAATATCAACATAAATATCCTCTTGTCATCATCCTCACTCTGCCTGAGCTCTTAAGCTTACTCTGACCCTCTGGATTACTGTTAAAACCAGTTCCTTTTTAAATGAAACCCTTGTCACTGAGAGAAGATCATAACTCTGAAGGTCTCTGGAGGAATCTAGGAAGGGTTTCATTGATTAAACAGGACTTGGCTTTACCTTATGTGATGTGCCCTTGCACTTTCTGGTGTCATGATTTACATAAATGTCAGAGATGGGGAAGAGAACTGCCTTGATACTTAACAAGAGGGATAGGTAGGACAAGAAGAGTCAAGCCTAGTCATGGGGTGGGATCTTATAACTCCTTTAAGGATATTGCTTGGTCCTGGAGGTTCCCCAGAGTAACCTGGAGGGTTGGAGTGAGCCCAAGGGCTTAAGCAGAGTAAGGGAATGGAATAGGAATAGTAACAATGATGATAACAGTAACTAAGAGTGGAAACAGTAATGAAGTTATACCAGAATGGTCCAGAAATAATAAAATTGAACTAAGGTTGTGCTTTTCTGGGCACTCTGACTCCTAAGTTGATCTATCCTTCACATGGTGCAGGTCCCTTACCACTTCTGATCTTCTAAGCCTCTCTGAACCACTCTAACATTCTACAACATCAGTACTGGCTCCAGTTGCTTGAGATATATGTATCTAGATTCAACTTCTGACTCCTGACCCTGGCATTCCTCTATTTCCAACTCTGGGCTCTCCAGAGCAGCTGTGACTCTCTTCTATTATACAGTATCACTAGTCCTTATGGACCTTCAAATGCAGTTTAGATTATGGTTGCCTACCCATAAGCATCACTTTCTTTCATTTTCCCTGTTCCTTTTCCAGCAGCTGACCCTGACCCTCTGACACTTTGTTGTTACCTGGTAATCCTTGATGGAAAACCACTCCATGTCACACCAGATCATTTCAACCACCTTTTCATGCCTAGATCTTGCCATCACAGTTTAAGCATCCCTCTAGCCATTCCATGGCCTCTTTCTTGACAAGTTACTTCAGAATTATCAATAGGCTGTCAACATCCTCTTGTGTCTGTTTTCTACTTCTAGGTGACCCATTTCTGGCTGTTAGTCCTAGCCTTTCAAGATCTTGTTTTCTAAGCATGGCAAGTCTACTAAACCTGAGGTCCTTGTCTCTCTGCCCTCTGACATCACATCTCTATGCACTTCTGATTATTATAATCCCTCATTGGGTACCTTGTTCTATTTAGGATTTGAGAGCCCCAATACTTCAATTCTCTTCTGTCTATTTCCACTTTATTCCAAAGCCTCTCTTTTTCCTTCATTTTCACCTCTTATGCTCAAGCTATCAGATCTCCACACACTCTACAAAGACTATTGGATTCACTCTGTTGATGCTTAGCATCACCCTTTACTGGATGGTTTGTGTTCACTGATTCTAGGATATTACTAACTTATTTACTATGGTCTATTGACCCTGGATACTGAGTAGTATCTTGTCTATTCACTGAATAACACATGCCAGTACCTTATGCACTTCCTGGAGCTCCATACCACTCTGGTCTTAGCTAACTCTAATCCCACACCATAGCTTTTTTGTCATTATCTGGTAGCTATGACTTTATCACCTAAGTGCACAGTAGTCTCCACATCACTCTGCTCTCAGTAGCAGGCCAGTTTTGTCTATTGATATGCCTACAAGAAAGATACCTCCATCTGCCTCTGACCTTCTTCAAACTTGTAGCATTTGACCCTTTGTTCTTCTTTGTTCTTGGCCTGTCCACCACCTGTTTTCTTTATCCTTGCAGTTTTTGAGGTATACTCACCTTTCTGACCAACAAGATTTCAGAAGCACCACCTCTCTTCCTCTACACTCTGAAATACTCACTGCATTTCATCTTGTGTGCCCAAAGTCTTCTTGCCCTCTTTGGATATCTCCATCTTTTTTTCATTTCCCTGGAAAGCTTACCATTCCATCACAACTGTGCTGCAATTACCCTTTCTTTCTCTACTTGCAGTTGATTGAGCTTTATTTCAGTTTCTTATTGGTACCTGGTTGGATTTCCTTTGTATGGCACTATATTGTTTTTCTTGATGTGCCATCTCCCAATAACCTCCCTTTAATTGCCCTTGGCATTCTCTGTCTCTTTCTGGGAAATATTTGCCTCACAGAATCCTCTTTGTATATCTCCATTCTCTCTGATTCCTGCCTGGGAAATCCTTGCTCTTTGGGCATTGTTTTCTGACAACTCCATTTCTACTTGCGAGTTTTCCTTACCTTTTCTAATATATCATCTTGAAACCTGTCCTTTAATTTCCCAGGATATTCTTCTTCCTGGAAATATTCTGCTCTTCTGCATCTTTTAGGAATCCTGCTCATTTCTTTGGAACCTCCTCTGAATCCCTCCATTGTTCTCTACCCTGGAAATTTCTTGATTTTCTGACCTTGTTTTAACAACTCCATTACTCTTTGCCTTTAGTTCCCTTTTCTTCTCTAATCTGTTATCCAGGAACCTGTTCTTTTATTTCCCTGGGTTTTCCTTTTTTCTTTGAGATATTTCTGCTTTTTGTTACAGTCCTTGGTGTCAGACTTGGTATGAGGAGAGGAATAAACCTAAACCTGGTAACCTTGGGGTTGTGCCAATGTCAATGTTAGTGTCGATATTGAAGAATATGATGTAGATGGATAAATGCCTGACCCTAGATATAGTGCAGAACTTAGAGGAGGGAAGTACTCAGGGTAGCTAAGCCTGAGAAGCAAAGTCCAAACAATAGCTTGTCTATTGAGATGCCTAGATGGCTAAACAAACAAGTGCTCAAAGCTGGGAAGCTAAAAGCTACATAAATGGCCTATTTATACTATCTAGAGTGGTGCACAGATCACCAAGTCTAGCTGGAATAAATATAAATATGAAAATTGGGCATAGGGCAAGGGTAAAGGGTATAACTAAATGGCCATGCATATCAAGGGTTTGGAATGGAAGAGAAGTACTAGAATGGAAAGAAAGACTGCAGGGTCAACGGATATAAAGACAGCACCTTAGCCTTGAGGCCAAGGAGGTTTCATCTGAATCTCTGCCACAGATCAAATCCATCAATTAAGATCTAGATCTAAGATCCAAGATCCAATATTATCTAGATTAGATTGGGAGATACCTTCATCTGAGATTACTGCTAATCCTGTGCTAACTCTTTAGTCAAGGTATACTCTGAATAGAACTAACCATAGCCTAGGGTTTGGCTCAATATGGCATAGGAGTCTCATGGTCATGTGCTTGTCATGTGACTCTTGTGCATCTGAACTGTTTATTCATAACACTATTCCCTTTTCAGGGCGAAACTCCAGATCACCTAAAATGCAAAATAAGCTCTTGACTAGGTGTAAACACCAACCCATCATTGGTTCTGGCTTTGTCCTGTATGATAAATAACTCTGAAACTCTAAGTAAAAGGAATGAAAAGAAAAAGAAAATGCATAGCTCTAAATGAAAAATTGTCACAAAAATAATTCCTTGGAATTGACTCAGTTCCTTCATCATATTTTCCTTGTTGTTCTGACTATGTCTCCACTCCTATTATCCCCTCTTCTGGTGAGGCATTTCGATGAACACTGAAAGGACTGAAAGGTGAGAAAAGATGATGAACCAATTGGAAAAAAAATTTCTCTGATTTTAATGAAATCACCAAATCTTTTCCTTGAAATCACCTTGCAAAACTCTGAAATCGACACTCAATCATTATAACTGAAAGAGTATAAGAAATTGACACAATCAGGATACTAAAAAGCATTCCAAAGTAGAAATCCCTTGTGCTGCTTGCATCACATCTTGAGAATTAATCCTAGCATGGTATGGTCTGCTTGATTAACCCATTGCTTTAGTTGGACTACTTTCTCTGCAAATAAGAGCTGTGGGGGTGTGGGAGGTGGGCTATCTGGAAGGGGAATCTCTGATGGATCTACTAGTGAAACTGTTGATGAATCAACAGAAGAGTCTGGCAGTGGAACTCTACTTGGATCCAAAGAATACTCAATCCCCTCTTCAGGGAGAGCAACTCTATCAACTTGCGATATCTCTGAACCTAAAACAGCTTCATTATTTTCAGAAATTAACTCAGCTGTCATATGCCATTCCACTTGTTGAAGTTGCAATATCTTATTTATCTGAGAGATGAACTTTTCTTCTTTAGATATTATAGGCAAGAGTTCAGCTATTCTTGCTTCTTCTTCCACCTGTATTTCTCTGAAATGTTCTTGCCAATCTTGATCTTCTATTGCCTGTTCTGTTTCCAAAACTAGATTTTGACTACAAGAACTTCTTAATGAAGCATTCTCTTTCTTTAAAGGAGTAGACTATCCTCAAGCATGATGTACCTTCTCAAGATATTCTTGCATCTCTTGAGTCTCTTTCTTGATCTGCTCTTTGTCTTCTTCAAAAAAACAGGTTACACTCCAAAAACTCTGATGTTGGTGATTTTGGTGACAGAACCATCTTGTCTTCATCTTCCTCTTCTATCATTTCTAACATGGTTGGATTGTGGGGAGGAGTATAACAAATCCAATGAACCTTGGGAGGAGATGGTGAACAGTTTAATGACATGTCTAGGTCCTGAGTAGTTTTAGAACATTCTGGTTCATCTTCCTCTTGATCCCTTAGACTGAGAGCCTTGGCAATCTGTAAATCCCATTTGAATCAACCACCAATTTCTTCATGATCAGTCCAATCCCATTGTGGGTTGTAGTAGAAGGAACCATAAACAGAATCTAATTCTCTATCTGTAGGAAGGAAATCTTCATCTGTGTAATTCCAAGAATCCACAGAAAGCTCTGATTTGAAACTCTTGGGTGATTCCAAAAGCTCCATAAACCTTGATTCTGGTAATAATGGACCAGACTGTATATCCAGACTAATAAGCTCTAGATCTTCAGAAACTTTCACTTGCATTTGCTTTCCTTTTCCTTTAGCCTTGCACATTGCAATTACTTCTGGGGGTACAGTTTTGGGTTCTGAGAAACTCTAAGGTTTAAACAATCCAAAATCATTATCTGCTTCTACTCAATCCACATGCCTAAGCATGAGTGAACCTTTCATCTGCGACTCTGACTCAGATGACTCTGAAATAGTTTGAGAACTTTCCAGTTTAATTTTTCCTAATTCAGTTTCTACTTGCTTCAAATCAGTTACTCTGGTCTCTTTCTTGCTTTTCATTTTTCTAGACTGTTTCACTTTCTTCTCCACTTTTGTCTTTGAACCAGTACTTGATTTTTCCTTGTAAATGTCCTTGCTATCCTTTTCTACTTGTGGAGCATTGCTCAACACTTTCATCTCAAATCACTTTGTTCCTCTGATGAAGAGTCTCATGTTGCCATCAACAACTCTAGTCTTGCAACTCTGGTACAAAGATCCTTGACTTCCTTCTTTGTCTTGATCAGGGACTCCAGAAGATTTTGTACTATATTGTCCTTTGCTGCTTGATCTGGTTTCATATCTGGCATAAATGAAACTTTCTTCTCTTGTTTTGATTTGTCAACCAATTTCCTTGTGGCATTCTTTAACACCGATTTCCTCAACTTGTTAGCTAAAGAAACTGGAAACCTCAAAGCCTTGGCCTTGACCTTGGATTTTACTCTTGTTTCCGATTCCTCTACTTGGACTCTGATTCTTGCTGGGCATTGCTCACAGGTAATCCCTTTATAACCTTGCTTTTCACATGCATAGCACCTAACTTCCTTTGGACAATCTTTGGCTACATGTCCATTGGCACTGCAGTTGAAACATAAGGGACAGTTGACCAGATAATGGTCAACTCCTTTGCAAACCTTGCAAATGAGAACTTTTGATCCTGAAGGACTTGACTCTGAACCTTTTAACAATGCAGGGGCTACTGCTCTTCTCATAGGTTTTGATGTAGCAGGTCCTGGAACTGCTTGACTCTGAATAGCTTTTAATGAAGCAGATGTGTTAACTGCTAATAAAGGCTTTAATAAAGCAGGCACTATGACTGCTGCTGCAGGAGAACTCTTCTTCAGCAACCTAACTTCTATTTTCTTCATCCCCTCTTTATGACTACTCTTTCCACCAATCTTGACATAAGGAAGAGCATTCTGAGGAAACAAAGGGAGGAAAACTGTTGCACTGAAGAAAGATGTCTGCATCCTTGACTCTGACTCTGAAATATATTTCTCTGATGATGGTTTGCTCATTATTTTGTTCTTCTGACTACTATCTTCTAGTCTGCATTTAAGCCTTCCAATAGAGTCTTTCAATTTGACTGTGAAGTATGATGTACAGTTTGAGTTCTTCTTTTCTACTGCCAATCTGATCTCTAATTTGCAGCTAAGCCTTTGACCAGTTATCAACTAGCACTTGGTATATGATGGTAAGGATAAAGCTTTTCTGTACAGTTACTTACTCTAGCTTTGTTGTCTCGATGCTTGTTTAAGATGCACGTTTTTCAGCATACAAGCCCAAGTAAATAGCTTTGAGCAAGTGTTACAGTCCTTGGTGTTGGACTTGGTACAAGAAGAGGAATAAACCTAAACCCAGTAACCTTGGGGTTGTGCCAATGTTGATGTCAGTGTCGATATTGAAGAATATAATGTAAATGAATAAATGCCTGACCCTAGATGTAGTGCAGGACTTAGAGGAGGGAAGTACTCAGGGTAGCTAAGCCTGAGGAGCAAAGTCCAAACACTAGCTTGTCTATTGAGATGCCTAGATGGCTAAACAAACAAGTGCTCAAAGCTGGGAAGTTAAGAGCTACATAAATGGCCTATTTATACTATCTAGAGTAGTGTACAGACCACCAAGTCTAGCTGGGATAAATATGAATATGAAAATTGGGCATAGGGCAAGGGTAAAGGGTATAACTAAATGGCCATGCATATCAAGGGTTTGGAATGGAAGAGAAGTACTAGAATGGAAAGGAAAACTGCAGGGTCAATGGATATGAAAACAGCACCTTAGCCTTGAGGCCAAGGAGATCCCATCTGAATCTCTGCCACAGATCAGATCCAAGATCTGATGTCATCTAGATTAGATTGGGAGATACCTTCATCTGAGATTGCTGCTAATCCTGTGCTAATCCTTTAGTTAAGGTATACTCTGAATAGAACTAACCATAGCCTAGAGTTTGGCTCAATATGGCATAGGAGTCTCATGGTCACATGCTTGTCATGTGACTCTTGTGCATCCAAACTGTTTGTTTGTAACACTTTTCCTACATCCCCTGGGAAATCCCCTTTTTTCTGTGTCTGTCCTTTGATTGGTCTTTGGTAATAGCATCTAGTGACCACACTAGTAACCACTGATTGTACCTAGCCATCAACAACCTACCAGTCATCTAGCACTCATGCCCTTCTCTCAGCCTCATTGCTTGTCTCTCTGATTTCCCTCTGTTCTATCTCTAATCTTATCCACTATAGTGCCCAGTCTACCTGGTCAACTGTCTACCTTTATGCAATGACCAGACTTGCTCTGTACTGATTGTTCCCTCTGACTACCCTTACCACTTGTGCAGTAACTGATCTCTAACCATGTTGACTGCACTCTTCTCCAATCTTCTCTGATTGCCTTTATTCCTTTCCTGAGTAGCTCCTTTCCCTTTTCATACTGCAGCACATAAATGATGTGCAATTCAATCAGCATATATGTTTAATTGTGTTATACAAGGGAGATAAGACCAATGAGCAACCCTCAGTGCAATACCCACTTCTCCAGGTCTTCTCTGACCTCCACTCCACAGTCCTCCTGCTCTGCCTCAGCCTTGAGGTTGACTGTGATGACCCTTGGCCTCCCTGCCATAATATACCCAGCCCAATGGCCCTTTGCCAGTTTGATCTGAACTAGGTCATGAAGGAGCTTGTTCTGCTCCTTTATCTCTTAGCAAAGATAACCACCAACCTCACAAATGGCATTTGCAACTAGGCAGTTCCCCACAGGCTCTGATCCCCTACCTTCTCTGATCACTAAACCCCTGGGTTGTGCCTGCTTCACCCCTCTAGCTACTCCTTCCATGCCTCTGGTTTCAGACCCCTGTCCTTCTGATGATTGTGCAGTAGCATTCTAATCCAAAACCATATGGCTGGCTAGTCCCTTTGCCACCTGCTTGGCACCACCCTCTGCTTCTTCTAAGCATGCTCTCTTCTTGGGTCACTCCTTCTTCACATTTCTTCATTACCACTTCTGCACTGGTTTCTCTTTCCCCAGGCACTTGCACATCACCTTGGCCTCTTGGCAGGCCAAGCACAACATGGACTTTTTCACACCCACCTCACACTCCATCCTCCTATTCTTGCACCTCTGGCATATTGATATCTCCTCTATCCTCTGCTTTCCCTTGTTACTGCTAGACCCTGCCTTGGCCTGTACTTGTGCTGCCTAATGGTTTTCAGCTACCTTGCTCTCAGGTGAAAAACTATGGTACTTACCTCTGCTTGGGCAGCTACCTCTGCCACCTGCCAGGCCCTCTTGACCTCCTCAGCTTGCCTTCAGGCAGCCTCCTTTGTGATCTTTCAGGCCTTTTCTACCCTTCTCCATTCTTCTTCTTTCCTTGCCTTTGTATGCCTTTTGTGCTCAGTATATCTGGCATTACTCAATGCCTTGTTATCATCAGTGAGCTCTGTGAGCTGCTTATTCATTCATGTTGTGATGTTGTCAAAGGCAGCCATGTTGTTATAATAATGGAAGAACAAGTTACCATAAAGTCCCCATTTTTATTCATGAGTGAGCCAAAAACTCTGCTCCTTCACCCCATTGTTACTAAACAAGGTCATGTGCTTGTTACTTCCATACCCCTCTACTCTACCTTCCTAATGTTACTAAATGTGCAATCATATGCCCATTACCATACTAATTTAGATTACATGCCAGTATCTTCTGCACCCCAGGCCAATGGCATTCAAGGGTTTAGGCCTAAGAAAAGAATACTGTTATATCCCATAACTCCAATCCAATTCTGACCCAATTCCAATCTGGCTTATTACTACCTTAGTTTCACTTT
>JBBPKN010000396.1:22673-43222 GCA_038089275.1 Pulveroboletus cf. rosaemariae
CTTTATCTTCTCCAGATCACTTCACTATAATTCTGTTCCTAGCTCTGCTCTCAGTTACTGTTACTGTTACTATTTCCATTCCTATTTCTGTTTCTCTTCACTTCTTCCTGTTATTCTTTAGTTTCAGTCTGACATAATTGGACATTATCTTCCCTGACATCTCCATTCATTTCTTAGATATTTAGACATTTGCTTTGCTTCTGAGTTTGCACCTGTCTTACTTTGCTACATTTTTAGATAGTTCTGCTTCTTTGAGGTATAAGTACTATAGTCCTGTATCTTGTACTTCAGTACAAATATCAACATAAATACCCCATTGTCATCATCCTGACTCTGCCTAAGCCCTTAGGCTCACTCTGACCCTCCAGGTTACTCTGAAGCACCTCTGGGGCCAAGTGATATCCTTGAAGGAATTGTAAGGTTCCACCTTCATAACTAGGCTCAACTCTTCTTGTTTTGCCTGTCCCTCTTGTTGAATATTAAGAACATTCTCTTTCCAACCTCCAATACCATTGTAAATCAGAATACTGGAAAGTGCAAGAGTACACCACATAAGGTGAAGCTGAGTCCTATTCAATTAATGAAACCCTTCCTAAATCTCTCTGAAAGTCTCCAGGCATCTCTGAAGTTTCTGGAGTACAACCTTTCCTTAGGTTTGTGCATTACCAAGGTACTAAAACCTGATCTTTGCCCTCTAGCCATAAGGATTTCATTCAATGGATATAAGTTTTAACTTGATGGAACAAATGAAAAGCCAAAAAGGGGAATCAAAGGATTACCTAAGTGCCATAGAGGCTCAAATAAGCAGACAAATATCAAGTGGTTGCTTGAGACTATCATATCCTATACCTTTAACTCAATTCTGACCTAATCCCAATCCAGCTTATAACTGGTCCTCACATCCAGTAAGCCAATCTAGCCCTCTGACTCTCCTCCAGGTAACTCCAGCCCTGTTACCATTCCATTTCACTCCAGCTATGTATATATACTTCCTGCCTTTCCATTGGTACATGCTCCCCTAGCCCTCTGCTCCCATTCTACCCTATTCTGTTTCTTATTCTATCTCTGTTTCCAGTTAAGGTACTACCTTAGTTTCACTTTGCCTTCTCCAGACCACTCCACTATAACTTCATATCTAGTCTTGCTCTCAGTTACTGTTACTATTTCTGTTTCTGTTCCTATTCCTTGTTTCTTCTCACTTCTTTCTATTATCTTTTAGTTTCAATCTGACATGATTGGACATTGTCTTTCCTGACATCTCCATTCATTTTTTAGATATACACTCTTAGATAGTTCTGCCCCTCTGAGGTATAAGTACTGTAGTCCTGTATCTTGTATTTTAGTTTGAATATTAACATAAATACCTGTTAAAACTTCATCCCAATAAAAAAGAGACTGTTAAAACCTATACCAAGATGAGTATACTTTTAACCAGTTCCTTTTTTTAAATGAAACCCTTGATGCTGAAGAAAGGTCAGAACTCCAGGGGACTCCAGGGAGCTCTGGGGAAATCTAGGAAGGATTTCAATGATCAGATGGGACTCGGCTTTATCTTATGTGGTGTGCCCTTGCACTTCTTCATTGTCCTGATTTACATAGATGTTGGGGGTGGGTAAAGGCTATCTCTATGCTCAACAGGAGGGACAGGCAGGACAAGGAGAGTCAAGCCTAGTCATGGGGATGAGGCTTTATAACTTCTTCAAGGATATTACATAGCCTCAGAGATATTCTGGAGTAACTCAGAGGATCAGAGTAAGCCCAAGGCTCAAGCAGAGTAAGGATAATGACAAGAGGGTTTTCTGGTATTTTTGTCAATATTCATACTGAGGTACAAGATACAGAACTACAGAACTTATATCTCAGAGAGGCAGAGCTATCTAGAAGTGTATCAAAATAAGACAGGTGCAAATCAGAAGTGAAGCAGATGTCTAGATATCTAGGAAACAAATGGAGATGTCAGAAAGACAATGTCCAATCATGTCAGACTGAAACTGAAGGGTGACAGGATGAAACAGGGGAAAGCAAGAAACAGGAATGGAACAGGAATAGTAACAATAATGGTAATAGTAACTGACTGGGAACAGTAACGAAGTTATATTGGGATGGTCTGGAGATGATGAAGGAGAACTAGGGTAGTACTTAACTGGAGCAGAGATAGACTGGAAGTGAAATGGGGCAGAGTGGGAGCAGAAGTCCAGGGAAGTGTATAACACTAAGGGGCAGGAAGTGTACATGTATAGCTGGAAAAGACTGGAATGGTGATAAAGGACCAGAGTTGCCTGGAGGAAAGTCAGAGGGCTGGAGTAGCTTACTAGGTGCAAAGACCAATTGTAAGCCAGGTCAGAATGGGGTCGGAATTTGGGTCAAAGATTCAGGATATGACAATATCCTCCCTTTAGGCCTGAACCCTTGAAGGCTATTGGCCTAGGGTGCAGAGGGTACAGACATGTGATCTGCAATAGTGTAGTGATGGGCATGTGATCATGTGCATTAGTAATATCAGGGGTAGAGCAGAGGGTTGTGGAGGTAACAAGCACATGACCTTGTTTAGTTACAATGAAGTGGAAGAGTGGAGTTTCTCAGCTTGCTCATGAATAAAAACAGGGACTTCAATGGTAGCTTGTCCTTTCTTTATTACAACAACATAGCTGTATTCAAAGATCTCATGGCCTAGGCTGATGAATGCATTGCAGAGTGTGCCAATGATGATAAGGTGTTGAGTGACACCAAATACATTAAGTGCAAGAGGTGCATGAAGGTGAGGAAGGAGGAGAAACAGAGAAGGGCGGAAGAGGCCTGGAAGGCAGCAGAGAAGGCTGCCTGAAGGTAGGCCAAGGAGGTTCAGAGAATCCAGAGGGTGGCAGAGGCAGCTGCCCAAGAAAAGGTAAGTACCATGGTTGTTATCCTGTGAATAGCACCACTGATGATCAACAGGCAGTGTGAGTGCAGGCCCAAGCAGGGCCCAGCAATGACAAAGGGAAACAGAGGGTGGAGGAGGCACTGGCATGCTAGAGGTGTGCAGATAGGGGGATGGAGTGCAAGGTGGGCATGGGGAAGTCCATGTTATGCTTGGCCTGTCAAGAGACCAAGGCAAGGTGTGAATGCCTGGGGGAGGAGAAGCCAATATGGAAGCAGTGTTGGAGAAATGTGGAGAAGGAGTGGCCTGAAAAAAGGGCCCACTCAGAGGGAGTGGAGGGTGGTGCCAAGCAGGTGGCAGAGGGCTGTTGCCTGCTGGCAGCAACCATACAGGAGATAGGAGACCAGGTGGTGCAGGAAATAAGAAGGGAAAACTGGCTACTAGCATAGCTGGTTAACATCCTTGATTCCATGTGGAAGGTAAGCAGAGAGGATATGGAGAGTGGGCCAGAGAATGGAAAAGAGGAAAAGGTGATAGGAGAGATGGCAGAGCTCAGGATGGGGATCTGGGAGAGGGCAGAAAGGGATGAAAATGAAGACATAATGGTACTAGAGTAGTGTAGTAATTACCCTAGTTTGTCTTCATAACAGAGGTCAGGGTTTGGGAATGACCCAGAGAGGCCAGAAATAAGGATATGAAAAGGGATTAATGACTTCTGAAGTGAAGGCTTCGAGCCTTGAGTAAACAAGTTCAGAGAACATATGGCATAAGTCCGGAAAGTAAGGTTTCTGCAAATTGTAATAACCTATCAAAATGAAATCTCATGACCAGGCAAGTGGTACCTTGGGCAGTCATGGAGTAATAAGGAGGACAATGGACAGCCAAGAACAGATGGAAAAAATAGCCAAATTTTCCAAAGGGGCAAGATTAAAACCCAATGTCAAAAACAGTCACTTCTGTCATAAGGACAGAGAAACTGAAAAGAAATGAAGGAGGTAGAAGTGGAGAGTTTTGGGGCTTTGGAATAACTTCTGAAGAAAAGGTTAGAAATTAGACTAGAGTCTGATAGTCAAATGATGACCAAAACAAATGTCAGAAAGATCAGATCTCAGGTGAAGTTGAGGGAGATTTGTTTATTTTCAAAGGGAACTAAAACATAATAATTGAGGGCAAATGGATTCTGTACTCAGTTAGAGTCAGGGTTAGCATGGAGTTGGCTCAAGGAAGATAAGTTCCTGAGAGAAAGAAGTGAGTATTTATTTTTCTGCTCTAACATGGCTGGATTCCCAGATCTCTACTTCTGGTCAGATAACCAGCTCACTCTCCATCCTGATGATGGGATGGCCCTCATAATGGCCAAGAATCAGGAAAGGAGAAGGTGCAGAGTCAAGGTGTACAAGGCTGGTGCCTCAATGGGAATAGGGGGAGTGAACAACAGCCAAAGAGATAGGGGTGGAGTATGGGTCAGAATGGTGGAAGAAGTCCAGAACCTCACTGCTCTTAATGAGGCAGCCTGTGGAGTTGGTACAATAGATGATGGATTGATTGCCAATGCAATCCATGAGATTGGTGGTCTGATTCACCAGAACTTAAGGAAGCAAAACAGGCTTCTTTATAACCTAGTCAAGATCTAAACAGAGGAGAGCTTTCAAAAGAGATATCTTGGGGCAGAGTCTGGTGTTCATGTAATCAATCATGATGCTCAGTGGGAGGGACATGGAGGTCAGAAGGCCAGAGAGGAAATGAGGGTTTTTGTGGTCAAACTCAGGACTGGAACAGAGCCAGAGGATATTATGGTGAGGGCTGGAGAAGATCCAGAGGAGTGGATGTTCCACTAAGAGTTGCTCACTGGCCTTGCCTCCTATACACAACCAATGTCTGTATACTGATTGAATTGCATATTGTCTATGTGCAGCAACTAGGGGAGGGAGGTGGGCTACTCAGGAAAGAGCTGAAGATGACTGAAAACAATCAGGGGTGTGATCAGGGCTGGGTATAGTAAACATAGGTAGGAGTCAGGCACTACACTAGTGGTAAAGGTGGTCAGAGGGGACAATCAGTGCAGAACACATCTGGTCATTGCATGAAGGTAGACAGTTGACCAGGTGGCCTGGATACTGTGGCAGAAGAGACTGGAGAGGGACTGAAGAGCCGAGTGGGAATGGAGGGAAGGGCAAAAGTAAGGGAGACCAGATTGCTAGGTGCAAGCAGTGGTTTCCAGTGTGGTTACTAGATGCTATCCCCTCCTCAAGATCAACATCCCATTGTCAACTAGGAGACAGAAAGGAAAGGTACCAGGGGTAGTGCAAGATGCAAAATGGAAATGGTCTGAAAGGATCTAGAAAGACGGGAGGGAGGCCAGAAGGAAAGGCCAACCAAAAGGAAGGACACAAGAACAGGGAGGTCCTAGGGGATGTAGAAAGAGCAGAAAGATCCCCAAAGAAGAAGGAAAACCCAGGGAAACAAAAGAACAAGTTCTAAATGACAGGGTAGAAGGAACAGGAATGGAAGGCAAGAGAAATGGAGCCATCAGAACAAGGCTGGAAAAACAAGGAATTCCCAAGGCAAATAACAGAGGAGTTCCAAAGGGTTCCAAAGAAAGGAGCAGCATTCCCAGGAGACGCAGAAGAGCAGAATCATCACCAAGGAAGGGATATCCAGAATAAAAGAATTCCCAGAAGATGCAGAATAGCAGAAGATCTACCAGAAAAAGAATACCCAGGGAAAACAGAAGGGCAGGTTCTGAGACAACATTCAGGAAAGAAGAAAATATCCACAAGCAGGAAATGGAGTTGTCAGGAATCATGTCTGAAGATCAAGGATTTCTCAGACAAGAGATGGAGAGGTACAGAAACAATTCCACCAAACAGATCTCTTATAAGGGGACAGAGGATGCCAACAGCATGGAATTATAGGAAAATGGTGCATAAAACAAATGTAGCACCATGCAAAAGAAATTCAAGCAGAGAACCATAGCGAACCAAAACAACACTCAATCAACCACAAGCAGAAAGGAAAGGGTAATCACAGCACAGTCATGATGAAAGTGTAAACCTTCCAGGGAGGCAGAAAAAGGACAGAGATGCCTGGAGAGGGCAAGAGACTTTTGACATGCAAGATGAAATGCAGGGGGCATGGCAGAGTGCAGAGAAAGAGGGATGGTGCTTCTGAAGCCTGGTTGGTCAGCAAGGTGGGTATACCTTAGCTGCAAGGATAAGGAAATGGGTGGCAGAGATGCCATGGACAACAAAGAATAATGATCTAATGCTACAAGTTTGGAGAAGGTTGGAGGTGGATGGAGGTCTTTCTGGTAGGCATATCAACAGATGAAACTGGCCTGCTACAGAAGCAGAGTGATGCAGAAATGACTGTGTACTTAGGCAATGGAGTTGTAACTATCAGATCATGATAACAAGAGCTGTGATTCAAGATCAGAGTTAGCTGAGACTGGAGTGGTACAGAGCTACAGGGAGGTGCATGAGATGCTGGCATGTGTTATCCAGTGAACAGACAAGGTACTACTCAATACCTGGGGTCAATGGACCACAGTGGGTGAGTTAGTAGTATTCTAGAATCAGTGAACACAAACCATCCAGCAGAGGGTGATGCTAGGCATTGACAGAGTGAAGCCAACAGTCTTTGTAGGGTTTGTGGAGGTCCAATAGCTTGAGCAGAAGAGGTGAAATTGAAAGAGACAGTAAGGTGTTAAAAGGAGCAGAAGTGGGCAGAAAAGATTGAAGTGTTGGGGCTTCCACATCTGAAATAGGACAAGGTACCCAATGAGGGTCGTAATGATCGGAAGTGCATGGAAAGATGGTGCTGGAGGTTGGAGAGACAAGAGATACAGGTTTAATAGACTTATCATGCTCAGAAGAATGGGTCTTGAAAGGCTAGGACCAACAGTCAGAAATGGATCACCTAGGAGTAGAGAACAGATGCTAGAGGTTGATGACTGCCTATTGGTAATCCTGGAGTGACTTGTCAAGAAGGGGCTGGAGAGGCAGCTGGGGAATGCTTAAACTGTGATGGCTAGATCTAGGCATGAGAAAGTGGTTGGAATAGTCTGGAGTGACAGGGAGTGATTTTCTGTTGAGGATTACCAGATGACAACAAAGTGTCAGAGAACTGGAGTCAGATGCTGGAGAAGAGCAGGAAAAATGGAGAAAGTGGTACTTATTGGTAGGAAACCATAACCTAAGCTACATTCAAGGATTCATAAGAGCTGGTGGTACTGTATGATAGTAGGAAATCACAGCTGTTTTGGAGAGCCCAAAGTCAGAAATAGAGGAATGCCAGGGTCAGGAGTTAGAAGTTGAATCTAGGTGCATGTGTTTTAAGTGACAGGGGCCAGTGACTGATATCATAGAATTATTGAAGTGACTTGGAGTGACTCAGAACATTGGGGCTGTAAGGGGCTGCACCATGAGGACTAGATTAACTTAGGGGTCAAATGCCCAGAAGAGCATGAGGTTGTAGCAGTGTCATTGGTGTTCATATCCTGGCAGCTGACACAAGGGATGGAATGAAGTTCTGGAGATCTTGGAGGAATTATCCATGAGTGCATCAAGCATGCAGGTGGTTCAGAGTTGAGTATTGAGAGATAGTGGAGGTCAATCCTTATGTGAAGGCAAGAGAAGTGCAAGTGAGAGTATGAATATACTATTAAAACTTTCATCCCACTAAAAAGACAACTGTTAAAACCTATATCAAGACAAGTATACTTTTAACCAGTTCCTTTTTTTAAATGAAACCCTTGATGCTGAAGAAAGGTCAGAACTCTGGGGGACTCCAGGGAGCTCTGGGGAAATCTAGAAAGGATTTCAATGGTCAGATGGAACTTGGCTTTATCTTATGTGGTGTACCCTTGTATTTCTCCATTGTCCCAATTTACATAGATGTTGGGGGTGGGTGAAGGCTGTCTCTATGCTTAACAGGAGGGTCAGGCAGGACAAGGAAAGTCAAGCCTAGTCATGGGGGTGAGATCTTGCAACTCCTTCAAGGATATCACTTGGCTTCAGAGATACTCTGGAGTAACCTGGAGGATCAGAGTGAGTCCAAGGGCTTGAGCAGAGTGAGGATGACAACAAGAGGGTGTTTCTGTTGTTTTTGTCAATATTCATACTGAGGTACAAGATACAGAACTACAGTACTTATACCTCAGAGAGGCAGAACTATCTAGAAGTGTAACAAAATAAGACAGGTGCAAACTCAGAAGTGAAGCAGATGTCTAGATATCTAGGAAACAAATGGAGATATCAGGGAGACAATGTACAATCATGTCAGACTGAAACTGAAGGGTGACAGGATGAAACAGGGGAAAGCAAGGAACAGGAATGGAACAGAAATAGTAACAATGATGGTAATAGTAACTGACCAGGAATGGTAATGGAGTTATATTGGGATGGTCTAAAGATGACAAAGGGGAACTAGGGTAGTACTTAACTGGAGCAGAGATAGACTGGAAGTGGAATAGGGTGGAGTGGGAGCAGAAGCCCAGGGGAGCATATAACACTGAGGGGTGGAAAGCATACATGCATAGCTGGGAAAGACTGGAATGGTGATGGAGGGCTGGAGTTGCCTGGAGGGGAGTCAGAGGGCTGGAGTAGCTTACTAGGTGTAAAGACCAATTATAAGCTGGGTTGAAATGGGGTCAGAATTTGGATCAGAGGTCTGGGATATGACAATACCCCCTTGTTATTGTCCTTACTCTGCTCAAGCCCTTAGGCTTACTCTAACCCTCTGGGTTACTCCAGAGCACCTTCAGGCTAAGCAATATTCTTGAAGGACTCATAAGGCCCCACCCTTATAACTAGGCTTGACTCTCTTCATCTTGCCTGCCCCTCTTGTTGGGTATCAAGACTGCTCTCTTTCCCACCTCCAAAACCTTTGTAAATTAGAACACTGGAAAGTGCAAGGGCACACCACATAAGGTAAAGCTAAGTTCCATTTAACCAATAAAACTCTACCTGAATTCTTTCAGAAGTCTCTGAAGTACAACCTTCCCTCAGATTCATGCACCACCAAGGTGCTAGGACCTAACCTTTGTTCTCTCAGCCTTAAGGGTTTCATTCATGAAGCAGATAATGATAGAAAGTCTATTAGTATATTTGCAATCAATATAAAGTTTTAATAGAGACAGAGTCAAGAAAATTGTAAATGGAACTTAAGAGACAGAAGTGAAAAGCCCAGGGAGCTTCAGAGGAACTATTAGAGAAAAGGTCAAAAATCAGATTAGAGTCAGATGGTCAAACAGAACATCAAGAGCAAATATCAGAAGTGAGTTAGAAAACAATGGAGTCAGGAAATATTTCTTATCTCTAAAGGGAACTGAAACATGATAGGTGCCAGCAAGACAACTAGTTATTCAGCTAGGGTCAGAGCTAAATTGAAGACAGGTCAGATTCTAATAAAGCTGGCAGAGAAAGGAACAGGGGGGTTATCAGATATTTTCTATTAATTCCCTATATCCTTATTCAGTGATCTCCAATACTGGTCAAATAAGCAACTTACTCCTTATTCTCATGATAGAGTAGGCCTGATGCAGGCCAAGAACCTGGAGTGTAGGAAAAGAAGAGCTGTGAGGGCCAGTGCATTAGCTTGAAGATCTAAAGAATAATCAATGGAGAAGCAGAGATCTGAGGCCAAAAGGATGGAGCAGATATAATCCAGAAATTCTATGGCAGGGGACAGTGGAGAATCCACACCTGTGGGGGATTGACTGGTTGCTGACACAATTCAAGAGGTTGGTGGCCATCTGTGTACAAAGATAAGAGAGCAGAACAAGCTTCTTTATGACCTAGTTTAGATTAAACTGGCAGAGGGCTACTGGGCTGAGTACATTGTGGCAGGGGGACCCAAGGTTATTATAGTTGATCTTGAGGCTAAGGTGGAGCAGGAGCACTGTGAAGTGAAGGTTGGAGAGAATCTGGAGGAGTGGGTATTGTGCTGAGGGTTGCTTGTTGATCTTGCCTCCTCTGTACAACAAAAGTGAACTATATGTTGATTGGAAATTTGTTAAAACTTTCCATTCCACTAAAAAGAGACTGTTAAAACCTATACCAAGACAAGTATACTTTTAACCAGTTTCTCTTTTTTAAATGCAACTCTTAATGCTGGAGGTAGATCAGAACTTTGGATGCTCCAGAGAGTTCTGGGGAAATCTAGGAAGGGTTTCAATGGTCAAATGGGACTTGGCTTCACCTTATGGGATATGCCCTTGCACTTCTCCATTGTCCCGATTTACATAGATGTCAGAGTGGGTGATAAGGCTGTCTCTATGCTTAACAGGAGGGACAGGCAGGACAAGGAGAGTCAAGCCTAGTTATGGGGGTGAGGTTTTATGACTCCTTCAAGGATATTGTGTAGCCTCAGAAATACTCCAGAGTAATCTGGAGGGTCAGAGTGAGTCCAAGGCTTGAGCAGAGTGAGGATGACAACAAGAGGGTTTTCTGGTGTTTTTGTTGATATTTGTACTAAGGTACAAGAGGCAGAACTATCTAGAAGTGTAACAAAATAAGACAGGTGCAAACTCAGAAGCAAAGCAGATGTCTAAATATCTAGGAAATGAATGGAGATGTCAGGAAGACAATGTCCAATCATGTCAGACTGAAACTGAAGGGTGACAGGATGAAACAGGAGAGCAAGGAACAGGAATAGAACAGGAATAGTAACAATGATGGTAATGGTAGCTGATCAGGAATGGTAATAGAGTTATATCGGAACAGTCTGGAGATGACAAAGGGGAACTAGGATAGTACTTAACTGGAGCAGAGATAGACTGGAAGTGAAATGGGGCAGAGTGGGAGTGGAAACCTGGGAGAGCATATAATGCTGAGGAGCAGGAAGTGTATATGCATGGCTGGGAGAGACTGGGATGGTGATGGAGGGCTGGAGTTGCCTGGAGGGAAGTCAGAGGGCTGAAGTGGCTTACTAGATGTGAAGATCAATTGTAAGCTGGGTCAGAATGGGGTCAGAATTTGGGTCGGAGGTCCAGGATATGACAAAATTGCACTTCATTCATGTGCTGTAGTAAGGAGAGGAAGTTAAGCCTGAGATAGTGAGTAGGGTGATAGTTGACATAGGCAAGCCCAGTTGCTACTCAGGGAGGCAATTAGAAGTAATCAGAGATGATCAGAGAATTGGAGATATGTGCAGTTAATAAGATGGGATACCAGTTACTACATGAGTGGCTAAAGGGTAGCTGGAGGGGTAGTTAGATGGGCAATTGGCATAGAGTGAGTCTGGTCATTGCATGAGTGGAGAATAGTTAATGCAGGCATGCTAGTTGCTGTAGTGGAAAGAAGCAGAGATAAAACAGAGAAAGGTCAAAGGAGTAAGTGATGGAACTAAGAGGAGAGAGCATGAGTGCTAGATAACTGGTAGATTGCAGGCTGCTAGATGCAATCAGCAGTTACTAGTGTGATTACTAGATGCTATCCCCTCCTCAAGATCAATGTTCTATCATTGACTAGGAGACAGAAAGTAAAAGAGGCCAGAGGCAGTGCAAAGCATGAAGCAGAAGAGATCTGGAAATACCCAGAGGGACAGAGGAGAGGCACAAAGGTTAATCAAAGGGACAAAAAGGGAAAATGAATTCCTGAGAGATGCAAAAAGAGCAGAAATGTTTCAGGGAAAACAGAATACCTGAGAAAACAAAAGAACAGGTTTCAAGATAACATATCAGAAAAATTAAAGAAAAATCCATGAGCAGGACAGAGTCATCAGGAAACAAGGCTAAAATAGCAAAGAATTCCCAGGGCATAAGTCAGAGAAATCAGAGAGGTATAAAGAAAGTTTGGAGAAACAGGCAGGATTCCCAGGAGATGCAGAAGAGCAGAAATGTCTCCAGGAAAAGGAATACCCAGGGGAACAAAAGAACAGGTTCCTAAATAACATATCAGAGGGAAAAAGGGAACTTAAGGCAAAGGACAATGGAGTTATTAGAAACAAGGCTGGAAGAGTAAGGGATTTCCAGGGCAGAAAGCAGAAAACAATGAAGGGAATTCTGAGAAGCCCAGAGAAATGAAAGGTTCCTTCAAGAATAGAGCAGAGGGTGCAGTAGACACCCAAAGGGGTGGAGAAAAAAAACACATCAACAAAATGATGCAACTATAAGCAGAGATATGGTCAAAAGAAAGCAGAAAAGAAACATGGGGGGTTAGGAACAGAGGTGCTCAGAAATGGGGCCAGAAAGGGCAAGGAGGCCCAGAAATTGGGCAGAAAAACACAAAAGAGTTGAAAGAGATTTGGAGTAATGAAAAGATTTCCCAGAACCAGGACAGAAAATACCAAAGGCAACTGAAAGGGGTCATAGGAAGGTGGCACATTAATAAAAACAATATAGCACCATATAGAGGAAATCCAAGCAGATGTCAATAAGGAAACTGAAACAAAGCTTGATTAACTGCAAGTAGGGGAAGAAAGGGTAATTGTAGCACAGTCATGACAGAATTGTAAGCTTTCTGAAGAAATGAAAAGGAATGGAGATACTTGGAGAGGGCAAAAAGACTTTGAGCACATGAGACAAAATGCAGTGAGCATATCAGAGTGCAAAGAAAAAGAAGTGGTGCTTCTGAAGCCTTGTTGGTCAGAAAGGTAAATATACCTCAAAAACTGCAAGGATAAAGGAACAGGTGGCAGGAATGCCAGGGAATGAATCATAACAAAGGGTCAAATGCTACAAGCTTGGGGAAGGTCAGAGATGGGCAGAGGTGTCTTTCTGGGAGATGTATTAATAGACAAAACTGTCCTATCATAAAGGGCAGAGAAATGCAACTAGACTATCATGCTCTAGGCAATGGAGTTATAACTACCAGGAAAAGACAAAAAAGCAGTGGTTCAAGGTCAGAGTTAGCTAAGATCAGAGTGGTACAGAGCTATAGAGGGTGCACAGAGTACTGGCATGTGTTATTTAGTAAACAGATGAGGTACTACTTAATACCTGGGATCAATGGACCATAGTGGGTGAGTTAGTAGTGTTCTAGAATCAGTGAACACAAACCATCTAGTGGAGAGTAATGCTAAGCATCATTAGAGTGAATCCAACAGTTTTTGTGTGAATATCTGATAGCCTGAGCATAAGAGATCAAAATGAAGAAAAAAAAAAGAGTTTAAAGAGAAATGGAAATAGGTAGAGTGGGGTTAGAGTATTGGAGCTTCCAAATCCTAAGCAGAGCTAGGAACTCAATAAGGGATTATAATAATCAGAAGTGCATGAAGGTGTGATATTGGAGGTCAGAGAGATAAGGGGCTCAGGATTTATGGACTTGTTATGCTCAAGAAACAGAGTCTTGAAGGGCTAGAGTTGACTGCTGAAAATGGATCACTAAGGAGTAAAAATCAGATATAAGCAGGTGGTAATAGTCTATTGATAATTCTTGGGTAACTTGTCAAGAAGGAAGCCATGAAACAGCTAGGGAAATGCCTAGACTGCAATAACAAGGTCTAGGTCTAAGAAGTTGGTTGGAAATAGTCTGAAGTAACATGGAGTGGTTTTCAATCAAGAATTATCAAATGACAACAAAGTGTCAGAGAACTGAAGTCAGCTGCTGAAAATAAATGGGGAAAACAGGAGAAAGTGGTGCTTGTGGATAGGCAACCATAATCTAAACTACATTCAAAGGTCCATGAGAACTGGTAATATTGCTTGATAGAAGAGAGTTACTGCTGCTCAGAAGAGCCTGAAGTGGCAAACAGGGAAATGCCAGAGTCAGGAGTTAGGAAGCTGAACCTAGGCACATGTATATTGAGTGTCTGGAGCCAGTGACTGATGTTGTAGAAAGTTGAAGTGGTTCAGAGAGGCTTGGAAGATTGAAAGCAATAAGGAGCCTGCATCATAAGAAAGATAGGCCAACTTGGGGATTGGAGTGCCTAGAAAAGCATGGAATCATAATAAAGTTGTGGGTGGTCATAATCTGATGATTAGTACAAGGAATTGATCTAGATTCCAGAAATGCTCAGAAGTTCCAGAGATTCTAAGGGGTTATCCTCATATGTGCAGTCCATGCAGGTAAGTTAGAGTCAGGGGTCAAGATATAGCCTAAGTTGATCCTTATGTAATGTAGTGGTGTGAGAGTGCAAGTGTAAGTACAAATATACTGTTAAAACTTATAATCTTCTTGCTATATCAACATAATCTGGGCTTAAACTTTTAGAGGTTTCTAAAAGGTCCAGAGGTCTCTGATGAAGGGTTGGAATGGGTTGCATTGGTTGAAAGGGACTTGGCTTTACCTTATATAGTGTGCTCTTGCATTTTACAGTGTTCCAGTTTATAGAGGAATCAGTCATGAAGAAATGGGTATTCTTAACACTTAATGTGGGAGAATAAGGCAAGATAAGGAAAGTCAAGCCTGGTTATAAGAGTAGGGCTTTACAATTTCTTCAAGAATATCATTCAGCTCCAGAGGGTCAAAAAGTGAGCTGAATAGCTTAGTTAGAATAAGGATAATAACAAGATAAGGGTATTTATATTGATATTTATACTGAGGTACTGTTATATCCTGGACCTCTGACCCAAATTCCAACCCCATTCTGACCTGGCTTACAATTGGTCTTTATACCTAGTAAGCCACTCCAGCCCTCTGACTCCCCTCCAGGCAACTCTGGCCCTTCATCACCATTCCAGTCTTCCCCAACTATGCATATATGCTTCCTACTCCTCAGCATTATATGCTCCCCTGGGCTTTCACTCCCACTTCACCCCATTCTGCTTCTAGTCTATTGCTGCTCCAGTTAAGTACTACCCTAGTTCCCTTTGTTATCTCCAGACCATCCCAGTATAACTCTGTTACCATTCCCAGTCAGTTACCATTACCATCATTGTTACTATTCCTGTTCCATTCCTGTTTCTTGCTTTCCCCTGTTTCATCCTGTCACCCTTCAGTTTCAGTCTGACATAATTGAACATTGTCTTCCCTGACATTTCCATTTGTTTTCTAGATATCTAGACATCTGCTTTGCTTCTGAGTTTGCACTTGTCTCATGTTGTTACACTCCTAGATAGTTCTGCCTCACTAAGGTATAAGTACTGTAGTTTTGTATCTTGTACCTCAGTACAAATATCAACAAAAACAACAGAAACACCCTCTTGTTGTCATCCTTACTCTGCTCAAGCCCTTGGGCTCATTCTGACCCTCTGGGTTACTCTGGAGTACCTCTGAGGCCAAGCGATATCCTTGAAGGAGTTGCAAGATCTCACCCCCATGACTAGGCTTGACTCTCCTTGTCTTGCCTGTCCCTTCTGTTGAGCATAGAGACAGTCTTCTTACCTACCTTCAACATCTATGTAAATTAGAACAATGGAAAGTGCAAGGGCACACCATATAAGGTGAAGTCAAGTCCTGTTCAACCATTGAAACCCTTCCTAGATTTCCCTGGAGCCCTCTGGAGTTCTGACCTTCCTTTAGCATCAAGGGTTTCATTTAAAAAAAAGGAACTGGTTAAAAGTATACTTATCTTGGTATAGGTTTTAACAGTCTTTTTTTAATGGGATGAAAGTTTTAACAGGTACAAGATACAGGGCTATAGTACTTATACTTCAGAGAGACAGAACTATCCAGAAGTATAGTAAAGTGAGACAGATGCAAACTCAGAAGTAAAGCAGATGTCTAAGTATCTAAGAAGCAAATGAAGATGTCAAAGAAGACAATGTCCAATCATGTCAGGCTAAAACTAAATATTGACAGGAAAAAGTAAGAGAAAACAAGAAATAGGAACAGAAACAGGAACAGCAACTGCAGCTGGGAGCAGGACTAGATATGAAGTTACAGTGGAGTAGTCTGGAAAAAACAAAGTAAAAACTAAGATAGTACTTAACTGGGAACAGAGATAGAACTAGAAATGGAAATAGAGTGGAGCAGAAGCAGAGGGCTGGGGAAGCATGTACTAATAAAAAGGCAGAAAGTATACAAGTGCAGTTGCAGTGGGATAATGTGAGGGCAGAGGGCTGGAATTGCATGAAGGGAAGTCAGAGAGTTAGCATGGCTTACTAGATACAAGGACCAGATGCAAGCTGAATTGAAATTAGGTGACAGAGGCATGGAATATAATACTGGCACTTACTGTGCTTCAGTTTTTTCCTTGGAGATAGATTCCATCCAACTCTATTCTTTTTCCATCAATTTCCAGATCACTCCCAATCCTTGTTTTTTGTCATTTTGTTTATTTATTTACTTTTAGTCTGACTTTTGATTTTCTCTTCAATAGTTATTCTGATAGCTCCAGTACAACTCTGCTTTTTTCTGAATTTGTTCTTTCTAAATACCTTATTAGATCTTACTAATAGTCTTTAGTCTTTGCTGAGAAATTTCCCTTCCCATTTCTATGCCATTTTTTCACTATGAGCTATTCTGGACCTTATTTAACTTTTGGAGGCCATATTTCTGTTTTTAACTGGTGCCATTATTTTTTAGGGCATCCAGTACATTATGAGTCCATTGTGGTCTCATCTTCTGCCCCTGTCTCTGACTTTTCAGATAATTCTGGAGTTACCAGTGCTGCACCTTGATGGTTCAACACTAATCTGTTTTTGAGAATCAATGCTAACTGAGCATCCTTTTCTGATATCTTAGGGCTTGTTTTCATGCTACTCAGATCCTTAGTAACTTACCTCTGACTCTCCAAAGCTCTCTGAAGCATTCTGGAGTCCCAGTATTAGATTTAATTAGCTTGACTTTGATTTGAGCTTGAATGTTACCACACTCTGGGGCCTTTACCCTTACTCCATTCTGAGCTATTTGATGGCTCAACTTCTGACCTCTGTTTACAAAGATACTAACTAGAGTCATTGTTCTATAACACTACTCCAGTATCATTATATCATTGTCCTACTTCCCCTTTGTTTCCTCCTAAACATCCATTTTCAACTCTGCCATCTCTCTCATTACTTTTTTCTCTTCACTGTTCTCTGGCCCACTCTTCACAGCCTCTCCACTCACCATCCACATGGGATTCAAGATGTTAATTAGCCATGCTAGCTAAAATGCTAACTAGCATCCTTGATTGTAATAGCTGGCATCTCTGTGTGCACTTCCTCAAGACTAATGAAGACAAGTAATCCCTTTGTATGTAGAGGGATTAGAACTAGGCAAAAAAAAGAAGTAACTTGTGACTTGAAAAAGCAACTAGAGCTCAAGTGCATAAGACTGGGAAGTTTCAGCTTGCACATCCTGTTTATATATGCTATAGAAGTGCACATAGACCATGTCAGATGGGCTGGCCCTAAACTAGTGTACAGTAAGCTAACCAATAGTAAAAAAGAAGTGAGAATCTAGAAATACACATATAAAACATAAGGTGTGATCTTATAGTCTAGACTGGTCTAGACCTGTAAAATGTGAATATGTGAAAAAGGTCACATGATGTAACAATGTGAAGAGTAAAAATAGTGTCAGAAATGTAAAAAAGACAAAGTTTGAAAAAGTGCATTATAATACTACTCTATCTTTAGGTCTCAAATTCCAGATGGGACAGAGGCAAAGAATTAGAAACTATTAAATTATAGTAGGGTTAAAATTGCCTTTGAAACAAATCCAAGTGTATATTATAAAGAAATTAAGGAGCAGAAGGATTGCAAAGATAAAGAGTCCACCACTTGTGGGGCATAGATAAGATGATCTAATGGTTTTCATGTATAATCTGAAATATTGTATCTCTTTCAATGAACAAGATATTCTAGTTTATGACTCTTGACCCTGGAATCCACTATATAATCAACTTCCCATTCTTCTTTTTCTTTCTCAGTAATTGCAATTAGATTAGAATGAATCACTGGTTGCTGAGGAAGAGGATTATTGTATGGTTTGACTCTGGAGATATTAATAACAGGATGAATGCAGATGTTAACTGGTAATTGTAGCTTAACTGCATTGGGAAGAATGTCAATGATAGTGTAAGAATCTATCCATTTCTGAGATAATTTGCAAGATGGATAGGAAAGAAATAGATGCTCCATGGATAACCACACTTTATAACCCACTTGATATTCTGGAGCAGTAAATTTTTTGGATTTAGCATGTTTGACCATTCTTTTTTTGGCCTTTGTAAGTGATTACTGAATCTGATTATGGGATTTTTTCATTTTTTATGCAAATAAATGTGAAACTTTGCCTTTAAAGCCCATTTGTGAAGTAAACTTTTTTGTGATTGCAAATGAAGTGGACTAAGTGGCAGTAGAAAAGGCATTGTTATGTGAAAATTCTGCCATTTTGATTCAATTTACCCAGGATTCTTGTTTCTTGGCTACAAAGGTATGCAAGTATTGTTTCAACTCACAATTTATTCTTTCAGTTTGACCATCTGTCTGGGAATAAAAAGAAGTTGAAAGTCTTTGGTGAATACTAAGAGAGTAACACAATTCTTGAGTAAAAGCAGAAGAAAATTGAGGTCTCTAATCTGAAACTATAGAGAAAGGAAGTCTGTGATGACATTAAACATAATCTCTAAATAGGAAAGCTAAATCAGATGAAAAAGTGGTTGTGAAACAAGGAATGAAGATCACCTTTTTAGAAATCCTATTAATTATCACTAGGATAACATCATATTCTTTGAATTTGGGAAGTCCTGTAATGAAATCTGTTGAAATATCTATCCAAGATTTGGAAAAGATGGAGAGAGGAAGTAATTTTTCTACTGGTGCTTTTTGTGAACCCTTTATAAGGGAGCATGCTTGGCAGGATCTGATGTATTTATAAGTGTCTTTGTTCATATCTGGCCACTAAAAGAATCTCTTTAATAAATGAACTGTCCTTTTTTGTCCCCCATGTCCTGCAATAGGAGAATTATGACATAAACAAAGTGCTTTTATTCTTAATTCTTCTGAAATAAAGATAGTGTTGCTTGCTGTGTGAACCAAATAGCCTTTATCTGCATTATAACATAGTCCAGGCATTTCATCTTCCAATAAAGAGGTAGTGGCAGCAACCACATCCAGAAGAAAAGAGTTAAGAAGTTGAGATAAGTGGGAGAAGAGAGAGGAAAAATGTGATGGTGGGAAAACAATGACATTCTTGTTAGATTCCTCAAGAATAATGCCATGATTGACACATTGGGACAGCATATCTGCATGCCCATTAGATATTCCAGGTTTGTAGACAATGGTAAACCAGAATTCCATTAAGGTTTTTATCCATTAAGCTTGACAAGAGGTAAGATCTTGAAGTTTCCTCCAATGCTTCAAAGCTTGATAATTAGTTCAGATTTCAAAATCTAACCAATCAATGAGAAGATATTACCATTCCTTGAAAGCATGAATGACCACAAGCAATTCTTTATTGTATATAGGGTAGTTCTTTTTGGCAGATGCAAGAGAATGGAAAAGATATGCTGCAGGGTGCCATTGACCATCAACCAAATAAGAGAGAATAGCACCAGTTGCAATATCTAATGCATTTGTTTCTACCTGGACTGATTTGGAAGAGTTAGGATAAACAAGAAAAGAAGCAGAGCTTATAATGTTTTTTAGTGTGACAAAAGCCTTCTACTGAGCTGCTTTCCATAAAAATGTCCTGTCTTTTCAGGTAAGATTATTCAATGGTCTTGCAATGTCAGCAAAATCTTGAATAAAATGCCTATAATAATTTGCCAAATCTAGAAAAGCTTGGACTTGTTTGACTGTGCAAGGAACAGGCCAATCTTGGATAGCTTTGACCTTATTCATTTACATTTTGACCCCATCTTTAGATACAACCATCTCAAGATAGTTTATCTTTTCTTATGTAAAGTGGCACTTGGATGGTTTAAGAAAGAGATTGTTATCTTGTAAGCATTGGAGAACTTGACAAACCAATGCTGCATGTTCTTGTTGGGACTTTTCTTTTGAAAAAATGCTGATATTGTCAATATAAACCATGACAAAAGCCTATAAATCATGGAATATATTATTAACCATTGTTTGAAAAGTTCCAGAACTATTGCATATCCCAAAATATATTACCACAGGTTCAAAAGCTCCTATAGGGGTGGTAAATGCTTCTTTCCATTCATTTCCTTGTTGTAGATGAATGTTGTTATAACTGTTAAAACATATACCAAGTATAAATATACTATTAAAATATATACCAATCTCCTTTCTAAATGAAATCCTTATGGCTAGAGGGCAAAGGTCAGGTTCCAGCACCTTAGTGGTGCATGAACCTGAGGGAAGGTTATACTCCAGAAACTTTGGGGATATCTGGAGACTTCTGGAGGGTTTTAGGAAGAGTTTTATTAATCATATGGGACTTGACTTCACCTTATATGGTGTGCCCTTGCACTTTTCAGTGTCCCAATTTACATAGATGTCAGAGATAGGAAAAAGGGCTGTCTTGGCACTCAACAAGAGAGATACACAAGACAAGAAGAGTTAAGCCTAGTTATGGAGGTGAAACCTTACAATTTCTTCAAGAATATCACTTGGCCCCAGAGGTGCTTCAGAGTAACCCAGAGGGTCAGAGTGAGCCTAAGGGTTCAGGCAGAGTAAGGACAATAACAAGGGGATGTTTATGTTGATATTTGTACTGAGGTATAAGATACAGGACTATAGTACTTATGTTACAGAGAGGTAGAACTATCTAGGAGTGTAGCAAAGTGAGATAGATGCAAACTCAGAAGTAAAGCAAATATCTAAATATCTAAGAAACAAATGGGGATATTAGAGAAGACAGTGTCCAATCATGTTAGACTGAAACTGAGAGATAATAGAAAGAAGTAAGGCGAG
>JBBPKN010000397.1:0-43183 GCA_038089275.1 Pulveroboletus cf. rosaemariae
ACCCACCCTTAGCCATCTGCTAGAAACTCTCCTCTGTTTCCTCAGAGTCTACCCTATTTCTGGGCACCTTATCTTCCCCACCCTTCTTCCTCCACTTTCTCTCCAGCTTCTTCTGGCTGGGATAATCACACCTTACCTTTACCTCTATGCAGGCAAGGTATAATGTTAACTTGCCAGGGTCTACCTCACATCTCTGTCCTTGGTTGTTGCATCTCCAGCACCCTGGTCCTATCTCTGCTCTCCTTTTGCCCTTGTTATTATTTAATCCTGCCTGTGCCTGGCAAAGTTCCTCCATCTAAATCAGAATTGGGTTCTAAGTCATCAACAGCCTACTTAGTACTCAACCATCTCCAGACCACCTTCACTGCCTTCTCCAACTCCTGCCTTCTCTCCTCTACTGGATTCTGCTTCTTTTCTGCCCTCTTCTGGGCCTTCTCCTTCTTTTGAGCCCTTCCTCACCACATTCACTTAGCATACTTTATGTTACCAAGTTCCTCATTATCCTTCATGCACTCCTCAAGGTACTCATCAGATCAAGTATAAATGTTGGTGAATAAAGACATGAGGAAAAAAGATTGCTTGGGCAGTCTCTGCTGAAGTGGTAGCTTTTTATGGGCTTCTAGTCAACCAAACCCCAACACTCACTCTGACTGATTACTAGATGGGATCATGTGCTTAGTGGCCTTCAGGGGTTCAGGCCTTAGATGGGGAATACTGTCATATTCTATGCCAATAAGTTAACTTCACATTATCTCTGATACAACTCTGATTGCTTTCATGCTTTAAGCTACATATTTCCTGGTTCCCTTTACCTCTGCCCCTTTCTACCTAATGTTAATTACAACATTACCTACATTAACTCCATAACATTCCAATACAACTCCATAGTTCCTTCAATCTCACATTCTGTTTCTGTTTCTTTCTTCCTTGTCTCTTTCTGTCATTATTCAGTTTCAGTTTGACATTATTCAATGTTGTCTCCTCTGGCATCTCCATTTGTATCCAGAATACATTGGCACCTGCTTCACTTATGAAACAACTTCTTTCACATCTCCATTTCTTCTTTAGATAATCCACTTCTCCAAGCTATAAGTGCAGTAGTTCTGTATCTTGTACCTTAGTTTGAATATCAACCATAACATGATGTTAATGATCATTCTTGACCCTCTCTCTGCCTTATGACTTGATGTTGTACCCCTTAGTAAAAGTCTTATGACTTACCTCAAATCTTTGACCCTTTTTCAACCCTGCCATAAATCAGGGCACCTAGTACCAGCATAATGGTGCATTACATAAGGTAAAGCCAAGCCCTGTCCTCTCTGGAGTTATCTGAAGTACCCTGAAGTATGTTGCAGTTATAACACTAACTGCCTAAATCTATAGTCTGCTGCACCTTTCAACACTGTTTTATTCTAGATTACAAATTTCTAAAAACAGACAATTTTAGGAATAACCATTAAAATGGAAAAGTTCTCCAATTTTGTTGACAAGTTTATAAAAGTCTTCAAAACCCAGAATGCTGTCAGCACAACCATTTACTGACTTGCTAAAGTGCATATGACTTAAAACAAGAAGAGTAAGTGAACTTCTTTTCTAGCCAATTACTTGACACTGTTTATGAATCACAACATTACTGTGAGAATTACTAATTATAATGTACTGATTGATTACTATGAAACAGGTCTTTTTCCATGAATTATATGCTAAATCCACTTTGTGGAAATTGTACCCTTTATCAATAAAGATTGGTTTATTAAAGCCAGTTACTTCTGTGGTACTTTCAAATGCTCTCACTTCATTAAACAACAATGAAAGCACTCCAAAGCCTATATGTGGTCTTTAGCCACCACTACAACTTCTACCCCTTGAGTTGAAAAAGATTTAAATACCATAAATGTCAATGCTGTAAAACTTAGCAAACTTACCCCTCAGAAATGAGATTGTTGTATCAAGAACAGTCTCTGCTTTTACTGCCAGAAACCTGGCCACAACTTCACTACTTGCCCCTCCTTTTCTTTTTTCTTTACTATCTCTACTCTTTACAAGAAATTTAAAAAGATTACTGCCAAAAAAACTAATAATGAAAATAGATCAGATTAGTAATTGAAATACAAACTAGACTATAAGCACAAATTTCTAACCAGAACTCTTGCAGGGTTCCTTGTATGCACAAGAAAACTGTTATATCCTGTAACTTGAACTCAATTCCAATTCAGCTTATATCTAGTCTTTATACCCCATGCTTGTTGCTGCACTTGCCCAGTCATTAGTACAGGTCCTTCTGGCCCTTCACTACACTTCATATCTCTCCACTACCACTCCATATCACTTCAGCTATACTCACATTTCTCTTGCCTAGTTATTAGTATAGGCTCCTCTAGTCCTCCATTTCCTTTCCACTCTAATTATGCCTCTAGCTCTATTTCTATTCACAGTTACACAGTATCTTAGTTTTCACTTCATCTTCTCCAGGTGACTCTGTCACAACTCTGTACCTTGCCCTGCCCTCAGTTACTGTTACTGTTACTTTTTCTTCTCACTTTTCCCTGTCATTATTTAGTTTCAGCCTGACACTATTTGACATTGTCTTCTCTAACATCTCCATTCATATCCAGGTTGCATTGGCACCTGTCTTCACTTCTAAGACAACTTCTTTTGCATCTTCTTTCCTTCTTTAGATAATTCACTCCTCCAAGATATAAGTACAGTAGTTCTGTATCCTATACCTTGGTTTGAATATTAACAAAGAACATTCTCATCTTGTCTTTGTTCTCACTCTGACCAAGCTACCTAGCTCATTCTCTGACCCTCTGGTCCACTTCAGAATTCCTCTGGTCCTGAATAACCTCCCTAAGGGAGTTGTAAGGACCCACTTTTATTATAACTAGGTTTAAAGCTCCTTATCTTGCCTGTTCCTTTTGTTGAGCATTGAGACTACTCTCTCCTCTGTCTCTGACCCTTCATAGATTAGGATACTGAGCTATTGTTAAAACCTATACCAGTATAAATATACTAGTTAAAACCAGTCAAAACTGTTAAAACTGTATCTCTCAAATCTAAGTATACTGTTAAAACATATACCCAGTTCCTTTCTGAATGAAACCCTTGTTGCTATAGAACAAAGGTCAGGTTCCAGTACCTTATTGGTGCATGAACCTGAGGAAAGGCCATAACTCCAGAGATTCTAAAGGGCTCTGGAGGGGTTCAGAGGGATTTAGGAAGGGTTTTGTTGATCAAATGGGACTTGGCTTCACCTTATATGGTACACCATTGCACTTTCTGGTGTCCTGATTTACATAGATAATGGAGGTGGGAAAGAAGACTATCTCAGTGCTCAACAAGAGGGATAGGCAGGACAAGTAAAGTCAAGCCTAGTCATGAATGTGGGATCTTATAACTTCTTTAAGAATATTGCTTGGCCCCAGAGGTTCTCTGGAGTAACCTGAAGGGTCAGAGTAAATCTAAGGGCTCAATCAGAGTGAGGACAATGACAAGAGGGTGTTTATGTCAATATTCATACTAAGATATAATATACAGAACTACAGTATTTATACCTCAGAGAGGCAGAACTATCTAGGAGTATAGCAAAGTAACAGGTGCAAACTCAGAAGCAAAGCAGATGTTTAAATATCTAAGAAATGAATGGAGATGTCAGGAAAGACAATGTCCAATCATGTCAGACTGAAACTGAAGGGTAACAGGATAAAATAAGGGAAAACAGGAACAGGAATGGAACAGGAATAGTAACAATAATAGTAACAATAACTGAGAGCAGAATGGTAATGGAGTTATACCAGAATGGTCTGGAGATGACAAAATGAAAACTGAGGTAGCACTTAACTGGGACAGAAATGGGACTAGAAATGGAATAAGGCAGAGCAGGAGTGAAGGCTGGGGAAGTGTATCTCAATGGAGAATGGAAAGCATACATGCATAGCTGGGGTGGACTGGAATGGTAATAGAGGGCCAGAGTTGCCTGGAGGAAAGTCAGAGGGCTAGAGTGGCTTACTGGGTATGAGGACCAGTTGTAAGCCAGGTCAGAATTGAGTCAGAATTGGATTAGAGATATGGGATATGATAGCTATGCAAGTAATATAACTTCTAATTCCCAAGACTAGCAGACAGTAATGATGAGAGAAGAAGAATAAAGGAGCATGAAAACTAATCCCTATTCCCAGGGCTAGGCAGAGATAAAGAAAGGAATGTAGGAGATCCACAGGACTTCAGAGAGACACCAAGGGAATTAAAAGAAGGCTATGGCTCAAGTGCTCAAGTCTAAAGAGACTTGATGTTATGGTGTTGATCTTCTGAATGACCTATCCTAACTCTAAATGATCTGCCTTGATAAGATGTGTTAGTTTCATTATTGGATTCAGATTGAATAGAATTAGAATGATGTGGACTCAGGGTAGCAAAGCCTGAGGAGCCATCTCACTAGTTAGGAGAAAAGAGACTATATTGAAGGAGATACAGTTTTAGTATAAGGATAACGGGTGATTAAGGCTGGAGAGCCTTAACCAAGGAACTACCTACTATTTATACTATAGCCAGAGGCACACAGACCACCTAGTCTCTCCAGCATATTACCATAAATAGGAATAGGGCATAGGGCAAGGGTAAAGAATATGATCAATAGGCCATGTGGTAAAGGGGTGTATTAGGAAGAGGCTATGTAGAATGGAAGGTCAGAGTTCAGAGTAAGCAGAGATTAAACCATGCCCTCAATCATGAGGCCAAGAAGATCCCATCTAGAGATCTGCCATGATCAGATCTGACCCTTATCTAGATCAAGATCCAGATTCATCAGAAATTAGATCAAAAAATGCATCTGTCATCTGAGATACTAGATTCAATTATAAGCTATGCCCAAACCCAAGGGGAAACTCTTAAGAACAACTCAACCATATCCTAGGGTTTATCCTTGTTTGGCAATAAAGTCTCACAGTCATGTGCTTGTCATGTGACTCTTGTGCATCTGAATGTTATGTTCATAACACTTGAGCCTGGCCCTGCCACTATATATTGCTGCATAGCCTTAGCTATGCAATGTACATAAGATATTACATATATCAAGAGTAAAGTAAGATAAAGAAAAGAAATAAAAAAGATACCATAACAGCAAGAGTACATCACATAAGGTAAAGCTAAGTCCCATTTAATCAATAAAGCCCTTTTTAATCCCTTCCCAGAAATCTCTGGATCTTTTCAGAAGCCTCTGGAGTTTATGCCCTCTATCAGAATCAAGCTTCATCAATGCACTTGAATCCAACCTCTGCTCCTAGCAATAAGGGTTTTATTTATGAAGCAACAAGAGTTTAGTTTTTAACAAAAACATATTAAATAATGATAGAAAGTTCTTTAATACAGGAGCTCTAACTGGGCAAAAATATAGAGTAGTTTGAGAGCAAACAGAAGAAAATCCAAGAGAATTCAAGTATGCAAGACTGAAAAGCCCCTGTTATACATTGGCACTACTTAGCTAAGGATTATTTTTCATTTTTACTCTAAGCTATGTTTTTTTTCCTATTTAGCACTGCTTTAGCCTCTTTTCTTTATCTTATCTTATCATGGTACCATATCATGTGTTAGATCTAGCCTGGCCTAGATCTTTCATTTCACTATAGTATAGCCATTTTCTAATATCATGGCCTAGTCCTCTAATATTATACCTTATTTTTGCTTTGCTTTTTTCTTACTATTTACTTCTTATCTGCCATTGATTCCTATTTAGCTTTCCTATGTTTGTAATGGAATCAACTTCCATTTTCCCAGGACAAATGCTAGGTGGCTACATAGCAGTTTTTGATAGGCACAAACAGGCTTTCAGCTTGTTATTAACTGGGCAGAACTAATCTGGCAAGAGATAGTAAAAAATAGTAGAAAGTTAAGGAGTTTGCACTAAGAAAAAACCACTGGGAAGTTCAAGTACACTAGACTAAGGGTATATATCATATCTTATGCCAGTAAGTCAACTCCACTTTATCTCCAGTATAACTTCAGTTGTTTTTAGACTTGTAAGCTACATATTTCCTGGTTTCCTTTATCTCCATCCCTTTCTATCTAATGTTGATTACAACTTTACCTACATTAACTTCATATCATTCCAACACAACTCTATAGTTTCTCTGATCTCACTTCCTATTTTTTTCTTTCTTACCTCTTTCTGTCATTATTCAGTTTTAGTTTGACATTATTTGACATTGTCTCCCCTGGCACATCCATTTGTATTCAGGTTGCATTGGCACCTGCTTTGCTTATGAGACAATACCTTTCATATCTCCATTTCTTCTTTAGATAATCTGCTTCTCTAAGGTATAAGTATGGTAGCTTTGTATCTTGTACCTCAGTTGGAATATCAACCTTAATACAATGTTATGATCATCCTTGACCCCCTCTTGCTTCACAACTTGACATCATAGCTTTTTCTAAAGTTTCACAACTTGTCTTACAACTTGACATTGTATTTTTTAGTGAAAAGTCTTTTGACTTACCCTGAACCTCCAACCTTCTCCTAACCCCTTCATAAATCAAAGCACCTGGTACTAGCATAAGGGCACACCATATAAGGTAAAGCCAAGTCCTATTCACTCCAGAGTTATCTGAAGTACTCTCAGAGTATGTTACAGTGTATAATAGTGTAACTATCTAGCCAAAAGTACATACATTCTGCTATATACAAATCATAGGATCCTGCCTAATCAAAAATAAATGCTAAGTATGCAAAGGCCTAGAACAAGAGTAATAAATTAATAGTTTTATCTAAGTTCTAGAAGTGAGAAGTGGAAGATATCTAAACAGGTTTGTAATGCAGTTTCAATTTCATTGATCTTCAGAAAGATTCTATGTTAAGCACCAAGCCTATGGGGTTAAGAATTAAATTATTGTAGTAATGGTAAGATAGGAGGAAGAAAGTAAAAATAAGTAATGCATTATAACAGTGTTCTATTTTCTTATTTAACATTACTTTTGTATACCAGCTACCTCATGTATATCTCATGGCCTGGTCCATGCACACTTTGTAGTAATATATAAAAGGCAGGAACATAGACTGCTTTCCCAGTCTAGAGTACTTGTTCTCTTATTCTCTTATTCTATTGTGCTTTCCTATGCTGCCTCTCCTTTGATTCTATTATGGGTACCCTCCAAGATTATTTCCTCTTGTTTTAATCTTGATCCATGACATTAAGCCAGTGCATGAGATATTGTCATCCACAGCTAATGCATTGTTCATCAATAATGCAATCAATTTTGGTTTCTTTGAGGCCCTCCAGTATTAAGATGGGGGTGGGGTAATTGTGGTGTTGCAAGGGGAATGTGTGAGAATCATTTGGATGGTACCTGCATAGTTGACTAACATGAAAGGTGAGATGGATGCATGATGTGGGAGGAAGTGCCAGGGTATAAGTGGAGGTTTTGGGATGCACCTTGATGATAGTGAATGGGCTATTATATTGAGGCATGAGCTTGGTAACATAATAACTGTCTTTTTGCAGGTAGTTATGATAACAGTGTTGGGTGAACAGAAGGACAAGGTTGCCAACAGAAAGAGTGGATTTAGGTAAATGGAAGGAATTAGTATGGAAGGCTTGCTTGATTTTTGCATGAAGAAGGTTATCTTGAGCATCAGCAAGTTGTGCCTGCATGGTTAGCAGCAGGTAAGAGGCATCTAGTAAATTGGGTTCATTAGCATAAAGGTTATGGGAGATAGGAGAAAGAATATGAGGGCTGTGCCCTAAATGGAGCTGAAAGGGAGTATATCCAGTACTGGCATTGAGGGTGTTCATAAGATGAAAGCACACATGGGAAAGAGCTTTGACCCAACTGGTTTAATTGTGGTTGACAAAAAATCAAAGGCATTAAATGACTGTTTTGTTAGTATGTTTACTGATGCCATCAGTTTGAGGGTGATAAGCTGTGGACATTTTGAGGGAAATTCCAGTAATTTTATGCAACAAATGCCAGAAGCTAGAAAGAAAAAGCTTATCACAATCAGAGATAATTTTAAGCAGTAGGCCATTTTTGCAGTACCAGTGGTTGAAAAACAATTGTGCTAGTTTGTGAGCTGAGAGTGAGTCAGTACAAGGAATAAGATGGACATCTGCCTGAAGATGTTCTATAATAAAGAGAATCATGTTAAATTCATGATCAGAAGGTAGGGGTCCAATAAAGTCCATGGCAATAGAGTTTCTGTGTTGATCAGGTACTGGAAGAGGATGCAGGGGACCAGTGGGTGGGAAATTGGGTTGTTTATTGTGCAGACATGCAGAACAGGAGGGTAGATAGGCCTAAAGTAGGTCACATTTCATATGTGGCCAGTAAAATAATGGCCAGAGTGCCAAGTACATTTTGGTACCACCAAAATAACCCAATTTGTCATGAGCTAATTGGAAAATCTGTTCATGAAGGGATAGAACATGGGAAATAACAAGATGGTCACATAAAAACAGCATACCATCACATTCTTGTAGCTTGGAAAAAGACCCCAGCAGGGAGAACAATTTCCAGCAGTATGGATCAGTGCTATAATCTTTAAAAATGTCATGAAGGAGTTGGCAATCCAGCACAATGTGAAATGATGCAATGGCAGTTGGGATAGAAGATGAAGATTGGTGTGAAGTGGAAGGCTGCATGGGTGCATCAAAGATAGCATTGATGGACATGAAGTAAAGTTCCTTAGGGGTAGGGGGTAACTGGGTATGGCTTAGCACATCAGCAGCAAGGTTGTGGTTGCCAGGAATGTAGTGAAAAGTAAGGTCAAAGTGGGAGAAATATTCAGACCAATGTGCTTGATAATGCAAAAGATCCTGCTGAGTGAAAAAATTTTCAAGCATGTGATGATTACTGTAGGCTTCCACTGGCACACCAAGGAGTTCTAAGTGCCATTTTTTGAGAGCTTTGATGATTGTGAGGAGTTCTTTTTCATGGACAGGGTAATTGAGTTCTGCATTATGGAGTTGCCAAGAGTCAAAGGCAAGAGATTGAGCCATTTCCCATGTTTTGTCCCAAGTAAGGATGGCACTGGTCCAGTAATCTGAAATATCACAAGTAAGGAAAATGCAATTGTTACCAGGGTTGTCATGGTCAATGGTAATAAGGCAGTAAAGACCAAGAAGCAAATCCTTGAGTGATTGAAAGGCATGTGCATGTGCAGAAGTCCATGGAGGGAATTTATTTTGTATATCAGAACTAGTAAGGGGCATTAAAATACACATATGTTCAGAGACCTGCAGGAGATAATTGGTGAGAAAACAAATAAGGCCCAAAAAGAATCATATGTCTGAAGCAAACTGTGGAGTTGGCCAAGCAAGGATATGTGCAATCTTTTGGGGGTCAGGTTCAATGCCACAACTTGAAATCTGTCAGCCCAAAAAGTCAAGTTCTAAGCAAAAAAGGGAAGTTTTCCAGAGAGAGCAGAAAAGGGTAGCAGAGCAAAGTGTGTCAAGGACTAAGCAGACATTAGTTTCATAGGTCAATAAGTTCTCTGACCAAATAATAATGTCATCTAAATAAACATGGCAAATCTTGCCAATAAGATGCCATAAAGTGGCAACCATGTGATGCTGATAAAAGGCAGAAGCATTGCAGATACCCATAGGCATAACAAGCCATTTAAAAAGTCCAAAAGGGGTGAGTGTGGCCATAAGTGCAACATCATCAGAATGAACACATGTCTGAAAAAAGGAGTTAGTCATATTGATTTTTCTGAATACCTTGCCCTTTGCATAATCATGCAATATTTCATCAATCCAAGGTAAGGGGTAACTATCAGAAACAGTGTTAGCATTGAGTTGGCAGTAGTTGTTGATCCATCATGGGAGAATGATAGAGTCAGCTTTTGGAATAATAAATGCAGGGAAGCAGTATGTACTAAAGAATGAACAAATGTGACCAGCTGCAAGATGTTGATCTAAAAGGGTTTTCCATGCTGCCCTATATTTGCACAGATAATCATAGGTTCTAGAGTGAATGATTTTGTTAGCATTTTTCAGTTTGATATGGAAAAGAATGTTATTGGGCAGATTTTCCATGTGGGGAATATTGGCAGGAAAGCAATCTGAGTATTCATATTTAAGATGTTGATCCCAACATGTGAGGTCAGCTAAAACCTGTTCATAAAGGGTGATAGCAGCAATCTGAGTATTGATAGCTTGGATTATAAAGGAAAGTGAAGTAGTCATTAAAAACTGGTCAATAACCTGTTGGAGAGGAGGGAGAATGTGATTCAGTACAGTAATAACCAATTGCTTTTGATGAGAGAAGAGGGTAGGAATGTTATGTCAACACCTGGATGAGGCAGAAAAAGGCATTGGATTTAACAAATCATAGCCATAGGTTTTGGAGATGCAAGTATGGAGTTTATGGTCAACTAACAACTTATTATGAGAAAGAAAAGGTGCACCCAACAGAATGGAAGCACACAAGTTATGTGCCACAATGGCATGAACAGCTTTTGAACAGAAGTATAAATTGAGAGACAAACAGACTAGATAAAGAAAATTGTGAAGAGTGATTTCCTCATTGTTTCTTTCTGATATTGCCAGTGAAATAGGAAGAGGGGCAGGCAGTGGACAAATGTGAAGTCCAAGCTGTGCAACAAGAAGATTGTCAATGAGAACTAAAGGTGACCCATGGTCAATTACAGCATTCACAGGAATAGAAGAGGGAATAAAGGGACCATCAACAAGACAGGTCCAATGAAGGTAAGGAATGGAGAAAGGAGCAACACACCCAGTATCACTATCATTAGTATCTGTGACATCTTCAAGAACAGCAGAAGGCATTATTATGACAGCCATAGTTTGTAAGGGAGTGGGGCAGGAGCATAGAATAAAAGCAGGAGTGAGTGTTTTGTACTTTGCAGCACTAGGAAATCCATTAGGACAATCTCAGGAACAATGCATCTGAAAAGGCCAGCAACACTTGAAACAACCCTCATTGCCAGTAAGCAGTTTATGTTCTTCCAAGGTGAGTGTGGAAAGTTGAGAACTTGAAGGAGCACCATCAGGCATTTTGAAAGATAGTATCACAGACTTGTTTATAGGGCACAGTAACCAGTGTTGGCACTCCTCAAGGGTTATAGCAAGGGCTTGAGCATCCAAAATACATTGTTTATCAAGAAGAGCAATCTTATCAATCCAATTCTGGAAGGTTTGCTCTTGTGGACAATTAGAAGACTAATACTTTCTAAGAAGTACAGGAAGCATGTGCACTTCAAGACAGAAATGCAAGGTGTAATCATTGAGTTAAGAAGAGGAACTGCATAAGATGGCATTTTGGGTTTGTACTTGAGTTGCCCAGGATTGAAAAGAAGAAGATCCTTGGCAGGATGTAAGCATCTTGTGCCAGAGTATATCAGCCCAATTAGAGGGAAGCCATGTGGAACAGACTTCTGTAAGGAAGGCATTGAAGGATAGCATATTAAGATGGTCTGCATTGTTTGCATACCAGTCTTGTATGTGGGGATCCTAAAGGTTCCAGGCAGTCATTAACACCTATTTTGCAATATCAATAGATTTAATGTGAAAATAAGATCAACAACCCATTTCCCAGCTGCAAAGTGCCTCTGGGGTAAGATTACCAGCTGTGATAATCAGTGCCTTGTATGTGGTAATTTGTTCAAAGCAACCTCTTGTGGACATCATTTGGGGTCAAGGGTAGACAGGGAAATCAGATGAGGATAAACTATCACTGTCTTTGTTTGACATCATGTTAGATTGGTCAGGAAATGAAATGAGGGCAGGAATGGTATTGGCCCAGCAATGCTAAGCATAGTACTGGGAACAAGTAATGTGGGGAGACAGGTTGGCAGCACAGATCAGTGAAGGCAATGGAAGATATCTGTTAAAACCTTCATCCTAATAAAAGGAGACTGTTAAAACCTATACCAAGACAAGTATACTTTTAACCAGTCTCTTTTTGAATGAAACCCTTGATGCTGAAAGAAGGTCAGAACCCCAGAGGGCTCCAGGGGAATCTAGGAAGAATTTCAATGGTCAAACAGGACTCAGCTTCACCTTATGTGGTGTGCCCTTGCACTTTCCAGTGTCCCAATTTACATAGATGTCAGAGGTGGGTAAGAAGGCTGCCTCTATACTCAATAGGAGGGACAGGCAGAACAAGGAAAGTCAAGCCTAGTCATGGAGGTGAGGCCTTACAACTCCTTCAAGGATATTCAATCATGTCAGACTGAAACTGAAGAATGACAGGATGAAACAGGGGAAGCAAGGAACAGGAATGAAACAGAAATAGTGACAATGCTGGTAATGGTAACTGAGACCAGAACAGTAACAGAGTTATACTGGAACAGTCTGGAGATGATGAAGGGAAACTAGGGTAGTACTTAACTGGAGCAGAGATAGACTAGAAGTGAAATGGGGTGGAGTGGGAGTGGAAGCCTGGGGAAGCATATTACACTGAGGGGTGGAAAGTGTACATGCATAGCTAGGGAAGACTGGAATGGTGACAGGAGGCTGGAACTGCCTGGAGGGGAGTTAGAGGGCTAGAGTAGCTTACTAGGTATGAAGACCAATTGTAAGCTGGGTTGGGATGGGGTCAGAGTTGGGTTGGAGGTCTGGGATATGACAATATCACAGATAGCAAGTACAGTGTGGAATGAGTAAACAGCACTTTTCAACAATAGAGAGGCTAACAGTGATATCAGTTCAAAAAAAAGTATAACTTTACCATATGGTGGGAACACTTAGAAACAGAACTGGACAAGGATGCAGTGATTTCAGGGAAAAACCAGATACTCTACAGGGAGAGAGTCACCTCTCTATATAGGTTGTAGCTAGGGTGTGATGTATGTCTCTTATGATGCAACTCCTGGCATCATGACAAGTATGATGAGTTTCTGATATATGCAATCTATGATGTGTGCAGTCCATGATAAGTCAATGCACAAGAGCAAATGTGTGCGCATTGCATTCCAGTCTGTAGTGCACTGCAGGAATATTTGTGCATTTTTACCCTTATATATGACACAGTGTGTTTTGAAGCTGTCCAAATGTTACTTCAAGAGAAGGACATGAGCATTGCCACAATGCAATATTCTTTCCTTTTGTTCACATGTCTGGCAGCACTTACTTAGTTTTTGGCAGCTGCATGCTGCCTTGCTCAGCACTTCCCTGCTGACTCTACTTAGCCTAGCTGAATGTCCCTGTGGTCACACCTTGAATCATTGACAATATGAGTGCCAGGCAACCATGTTATAGATGTGCCTGTTAACTCTGTAAGTATTGCAATCTCCTAGTCGCTTTTTATGCCTTGCTTAACACTGCACACTCAATCCCGCCATCCTGGTGGTAAAAGACAGTGATTATGATTGCAACGCGCACAACAATACCTCATTGTTGGGAGCACCAGGCTTTTGCTTCATCACGTGGGAGGGTGCAACGCGCACACATTTGCTCTTGTACATTGACTTATCATGGACTGCACACGTCATAGATTGCATACATCAGGAACTCGTCATACTTGTCATGACGCCAGAAGTTGCATCATAAGAGACATACGTCACACCCTAGCTACAACCTATATAGAGAGGTGACTCCCTCCCTGTAGAGTATCTGGTTTTTCCCTGAAATCACCGCACCCTTGTCCAGTTCTGTTTCCGAGTGTTCCCACCACACGGTGGAGTTTCAACGATGTGATATCGTAAGATCCGTGTCCGACGATCGTGAGTTTCATTCTGTCACGAGCTTGCACTCCGCCTGTTATTTCCTCTTCCTCATGTCCTGGCCACCTAGATACCATTCATTCGTCGCTTCCCCCACTTACGTAATTACTGATAATCCCTCTTGGCTAGTAGCATTTTGAAACCTCCAAGTTTGTCTTCTTTCGTACGTTATCGCGCCTATACTTGGTTCCAGGTCTTGGAAATACATTGCTTCCCCTCAACGCGCTCTAGGCTAACGGGTTAGGACCATTGCAACACCGTCCTCGGAACTAATGAGGCAGACGACGCACAAACTCGCGGTGGCACATGCTTTGAGGCATTGCGAACTGGAAAGCGAATGATTATTTCCACTAGTATGTAGTGGTCGTAAGTAAGGGTCGCTTACCCTCGTCAGTGTCATTTCCAAGTTCCTGAACTCTGGAACGTGACAGGTGACTCTACAACGAAGTAAATGCTCAGCATCGAAGTCGATTATTGGCACGAGTAGTCGGTTGGAACTGGACATATTATACACATGTGGACAGGAGCAGGTAGTTTGGGTAAATTATCGCGATGCCAGTTGTAAATCTCATGTACTAATTATGAACTTGGGAGGGCTGATCAGGAGGGGTGGTCTGTGGTGGTGCATTGACATGAACGAATGGTACTTGTGCGGTATGGACGTTGCTGATGGATTTACCCCTCAGATGAGTTGCGACAACCTCAATGCTACTAGATCGCAACTGGAGATGATACGGATATCATTGCGGTCTTGCATATAATCCATAGTTCAGAATATGACTCTTTTCCCCCATGACTGCTCCTCCATTCTGGTCGCGTGTTGAAGATCGTACGATGGTCTCTTCAGATGGGTCCTGAAGCAGCAGTGAGTGCACGCGCAGAGAAGAATATATAACAGCTCGCTTCAGAGGAACCCAAAACCGAACAAATTGAAAGTCTCCCCTATCGCGCGGGAACTGATGGAAGATACAGCAGACTATAGGTATAGGCAGTTAGCCTGTAAATTTGGTGAGTATGAAGTATCTATGATAAGTAGCAAGTGTGAGCTCACCTCCAATCAATGGTAATGGACTGGAGGGAGCGGGAAGGAGCGGTCGCGCTAGTGTCCGAAAAAGGAACTATAGGGAGGGTAAGTAATGGGGGTCCGTCTAAGCATGCTGGTCGGTCTGATTTCCGACAGGAACAATCTCAATAGATGCGGGAAGGCAACGAGCTGAGGTGTCCGGGCAAAAAGCGCATGTCTTTTATATGCACGTACACTGTCCAAAAGAGGGGAAAGTGTCTGAATGACCTGAGGAGAGCCATCGTCGAGGAAAAGGCTTCGATCGGCGGGTACTGAAGCAACAACGGAAGAAAGATTATCGTAGTCTTGGAAGCCAGTTGTGCGATGGTACGACCCCCTGTAGCTTCATTTCAACACCGCTCGGCACAGTCATCGGCAGACAACAGGCGACAATTAACCAGTAGATACATGGATCTCCACATTTTCTCGATCTTTTTGCTCCATTCATGATTAAAGTGGTAGGTACAACGCATTAATTACGGTGTACGACGTATCCAAGTCACGATACAAAGCTTGGGCAGGGTGTCCTCAGCGGAGTATCGAATTACAGGTGGGTCACGGAATGACAGTAGGGGATACTCATAGCCGACGATAAGCGACGGATGGCTACAACTGCGACGCTTTCCTCCCCCGTTTCCCCTGATGGCACCCAACCGGGTAGACAGTATAAATGCCGAGACAGCTCACCGCCACACCACCACAAACACTCCCCCTTCCCCTCGGCTCCATCTGCTCATCGTTATATTGTCCATTCCCTTAAACCTGCCATGCCCTCCGACGAGCTGTCCCTTTTTGAAGAGGCCCAGATGAGGAGCTACACATTCAGTATGGTTGCTCATACTCTCGTTGGATGGTTAAATCTTATGGATCAACCCAGTAATCATTGTCACTGCTATCGCGCACGACTATGGTGAGTAATTCCTTATACGCGCGAGAATATTGCGTTCTGAAGAGGCTGCTACCTACGTTATTGGAATGGGCAGTCCTCACCTTCACTAGAGAGGTATGTTGTTTTGCTCTGCATATTTTCTATATTGCCTGACGATATTCGAAGGTTGACTATATTTGGGTAAGGAAAGGTTAACTATCGGAAATCTACATGTCCCTGAGAGCTCTGCAGTGCAAACGCTGGACCTGGGTTTCTACAATCTTTGTCCTGGTATATATAAAGACTTTGGTAACAATGTCCCACGTGCTCCATGCTGACCACTTCCAGGTCCGCTACCTTGGCATTAGTTTCATTGCGTAGGTCTATTGCCCCAACGATGAATGACGAGCTGTAGAGTTAACGATTGTCCCATTCTGAAGTGTTAATGCCCTCAGTACGTTTGGACTTAGGTGGGGTGTTGACTGGGCTGATTACATACGTTTTCAGTTGGCATTGCAGCCAATACTGTCAAAGTGAGTATCTGCCGTAAGTTCCATCAATCATTGGTGACGAGGTTCCAATAGTTGTACGGCTCTAAATTTCAGTTAGAAATCATATTGATATCAGTCTTATAGGTGTAAGCAGACTGACTTTCTTCCCCCTATATTGTTGGTATGAGAGATAAATGTCCTCAAGGCAATATCATGTATATGATACAGCTTTGGTTGTTTGAGATCATTTATAATGCCGCAGACCGTGAGCTATTTGAACCTCCCGATCCGTTTCCCGGAATTTAATTTCAGCCACAGTGATAATGATTTTACGGGTGTATGCAATGTGGAATAGATCAACAACAATTCTCCGTTTCCTCATCCTCATCTACGTGCCGCAGGTTATCATCCCCTTTGTTTTTGCGGCCTTTTACGGTTGTTCTAGTAAATACGTCACGGGTACGCTTCAAGCTGATCTATATGCATTAGTTCAATCTCACATTGATTTTTTTCTCAACTAGTCACAGTTATTCACATCATGGACCTCACTATTTGCGATTACTCGATGAGCGAGACAGCCAGCAAACTATATGCGTATGCAAAAATTCCACGATTTTTTCTTGGGGGAATACTGTTACTTCTCACCGTCATCCAAACCTTGAATCAATCCATTGAGATGTACAGAGCAACCAGGCGATGGCAGCCCAACCGATACATGGAACTACTCGTGAGAGATGGAATTCTTTACTTCCTTTCGTATGTGTCCAGCTCTTCGTCACCACGTTTCCCCCAGTTCGTGCCGAAATAATCCCCCCCCTCCCCCAACACACGCATCACCCTATGTGACTAAAGCGACTAACCACATCGGATCAGAAACATGATCTTCAATATCAACAGCATAGTCAAATACAACAACACGTCAAGCATATCGTTTCTGATCTTCATCAACCTGTGTTCCTACGTCACCCTGTACCCTCTGATTCCTCGGTTCATTATCGGCGTACGAGAGCTGTATGACCGGGACATGCGTCGCCGTTGGGAGGGGATCGACACCGGCTTTGGTGTTTTGTCGCAGTACATGGCACACGATGACTCAGGAGTGCCTACAATTGATTTCGTGAATGTCATTCGGAAGGAAGATGAGATAGTGGAACGGCGATGTGACGCAAATGAACCTGGAGTTATTCCGCTCAGACCATTGGAACATATTACATATCATTATTAAACTTTGTTGGAAGGTGCAGCAGTCTATATGATGCAGCAATTGGTCTCCAGCCAATGATAATGGACTGAGTGTATTTATATACCTACAGAATGTGGCAATTAGTTTAAACATGTGGTGAGTGAAGTTGCTATAATATATAATAAGTGTGAACATATCTTCAGTCAATGATAATGGACTGGAGGGAGTGAAGAAGTTGTAACTATGCTAATATGATGGTGGTCCGAAAAAGAAAATATAGGAAATATAGGCTTGGTATCTGACTATATATACTAGTTGGCCTGATCTTTAATATACTTCCTTAGGCCAGATATGGTACTAGTCTGTTGATCAGCCCTTTATGTTTGGTATATGCAAGTGGATTTGTAAGGTTATTTATAAGCACCTTGGTGATTAAAACATGTGTAATTGTAAATATGGCAAGTGTAAAAGTAAAAGCAGGAATTTTTTTTAAGTAAGATAATAATTGTTTTAATTCCAGAAAAGAAAATTCATAATAGTAGTAGTGAAAAGAGAAGTGGTATTTTGATTTGTTTGCACTATTGAAGATTTCTTATATATTACATGACCAATAACCTATATAAGAACACTACAAAACATTTTAATTTCACATATTTCTATAGTAACCTTTAAAACTATTGCAATGTCTAATCTTTGTTATAAATCCAGATCAAACAAAAGGAAGCAACCTTGAAAAGTGCCCATAATGAAGACAAAGGAATGGCAATCTAGGAAAGTACAAGAGAACTGAAGTGTGTTTTTTATACTCTTCTGCTATCTGCAATCTAAAAGGAAAGTGAACTCTACTAGAGGTCCAAATCTAACCCTAATCCCTTTTTGAGATAATGTTATATTCTGTGTCAACTCTGTCCTTTCCAGGACAACTCCAGGTACTTGTACTCTCACAAGCTATGTTACTTAGTGTTTCCTTATTTTCTCTTCTGTTTCTACTTAGCATTACTTATGATTTATACATGCTTAACTTTATCCATTCTATTATCACTTCATTACTAATCTGCTTCACTCTCTAATTTGTACTTAATTTCCATTCTTGCTTTCTTCCAATATGTGTTAGTTTCATCTGGATATTTTAATTTGTTCAACATTTTCATTTGTTTCTAGAATATACTGTTGCTTATTGCTTACTTCTGAGACACTCCTGTCTCATTTCTGTTCCTCCATAGATAATCTGCTTATTCCATAGTATATAAGTTAAACCACCTCTATCTGTAATACTTTAGTTTAAATATTAACAAAGACCCACTTATTTTGTTCCCATTTTTACTCTAGAATCAATGTAATTCATCTTTAATCCTCCAGATTATACCAGAGGTTACACTGGCATTTTATTTGCCCCTCTCTAGTAAATTTTTGATAATATCTCACCTCTATTACTGGGCTTAACTATCATATCCTGGATCTCTGATCCAACTCTGACCCTATTCCAACCTGATTTACAATTGGTCTTTATACCTAGTAAGCCACTCTAGCCCTCTGACTCCCCTCCAGGCAACTCTGGCCCTCCATTACTATTCCAGTCTTCCCCAGCTATGCATGTATGCTTTCTGCCCCTCAACATTATATGCTCCCCTGGGCTTCCACTTCCACTCTGCCATTCTGTTTCTAGTCTATCTCTGCTCCAGTTCAGTACTACCCTAGTTCCCCTTTGTCATCTCTGGACCATCCTGGTATAACTCTATTACCATTCTGGTCTCAGTTACCATTACCAGCATTGTCACTATTCCTGTTCCATTCCTGTTCCTTGCTTCCCCTGTTTCATTCTGTTACCCTTCAGTTTCAGTCTAACATGATTGGACATTGTCTTCCCTGACATCTCCATTCATTTCTTAGATATTTAGATACCTGCTTTGTTTCTGAGTTTGCACTTGTCTCACTTCATTATACTCCTAGATAGTTCTGCCTCTCTGAGATATAAGTACTGTAGTTTTGTATCTTGTGCCTCAGTACAAATATTAACAAAAACAACAAACACCCTCTTGTCTTTGTCCTCACTCTGCTTGAGCCCTTGGGCTCACTCTGAACCTCCAGGTTACTCTGGAGTACCTCCAAGGCCAAGTGATATCCTTAAAGAAGTTGCAAGGTCTTACCCCCATAACTAGGCTTGACTCTCCTTGTCCTGCCTGTTCCTCCTATTGAGCATAGAGACAGCCTTCTTACCCACCTCCAACATCTATGTAAATCAGGACACTGGAAAGTGCAAGGGCACACCACATAAGGTGAAGCCAAGTCTTATTTGATCATTGAAATTCTTCCTAGATTCCCCCAGAGCCCTCCAGAGCCCTCTGGAGTTCTGACCTTCCTTTAGCATCAAGGGTTTCATTCAGAAAGGAACTGGTTAAAAGTATACCCATCCTGGTATAGGTTTTAACAGTCTCCTTTTATTGGGATAAAATTTTAACATTAATACTCCTTGTCTTGCCTGTCTTCCATTTGATTCCAGAGTTGGCTCTTTCCTGGATCCCTGACTCTCTTCATAATTATCCAAGAGTGTATCACATAAGATGAAGCCAAGTCCTGCTTGATCATTTGGAATCTCCAGATTTCTCTGAAGATCTCTGGAGTTTGATATTTGAAGATTTTAACAGGTAATGACTATACTGGACTACAACTGATGAGTTTTTAAACAAGGAAATGCTAGACCTGGCAAAGGAAAAGAATAAGTTGTCCTTGAAAAAGTGAAATGCATTCTTCACATTAACTAATCTAATGCTGGTGATCTTCTCAATATGTGCAACTGCAAAGCAAAGCCTTTGAATATAGAGGCTTAAAAACTAGGCAAAGTAAAGAAAGTAACTTGGACTTGAAAAAGCAACTAAGACTCAAGTGTACAAGACTGGAAAATTCAGGCTAGCACTCTCCCCTTTATATATTGCTACAGAATGCACACAGACCATGTAAAATAGACTGGCCCTAAAGTAATGTATAGTAAGCAAGCCAATAGCAAAAAGAGAGCAGGGACCTAGAAATACAGTGGCTCAAAAAATGTTCCAATGTTGGCATGTTTTGCACTAAATGCAATGGCTGTTACATTTTCTTTTTACCTTTGCTCTTTTTCCTTGCTTTGCCTCTTAGCTTCTGCTTTTCATGTACCTTTGGTGCTTTCTTGTTCATTTTTTCCACAATATATTCTGCTCTTCTTATGCTCTAGCCTAGCCTAGGCTGCTCTTTTGTTGTGCCCTTTGCCTGGGTATTCTATTTCTCAATCAGCTGACTCTTAATTGTTCCATCACTTTCCATTCATTTCTACATGGATACTTTACTCATCATTCATCAGCATGATTACTATAGCTATCTCCATCTGAATCTTATTGATTGTACTATAAAGTAGCATACTTTCAGTCTCCCCTCTCTTTATGCTACTTTTACCTTGCAACTTCTCACATATTCCTTGTTCTTGTACCTAGTACTAGAAATCCACCCTTAATTGTGACCTGGCACTCCCCAGTCTAAAGCAAGTCATCTAAGCATCTGACTTCAGCACAGCCCTGTATCTGTAGCCAGTATCCTTGAGGTATAATACTTCATTTGTCACCTACTTACTTGTACTCAAGACTTATCATTGATAGAGTCTCCCTTGTTCTTGCCAGCAAGGTCTACATTAGTCCCTACCCAGGTCTAGCATAACAATGGCTATCAATAACTACTAATTATTATGCTAGGCTATGGATACATGAAATGCAGTGCTTGCTCTGAGCATTCTATTGGTCCAATAATCAAAGCATTTGATTATGTTTTGGTAACATGGCAACCATATCAAAATAACAACTCATTGAAACAGTTTTTTGACTTTAAATAGCATATGGTATTTAGTATCTGGTATAACCTCCCTTGGCCTTGATAACTGCCTGAATTCTTCTAGACATGCTTTCTATCCATTTTTGACACTCCTTCACAGAAATCCTTTCCCACTCTATCACCATCCTATTCCATAATTGATGAACTCCTGTAGGTGCCCTTTCATAACCTGAAAGGCATTTTTTCAAATGACTCCAAGTGTATTCAATAGGATTAAAATCTGGAGATTAAGCAGGCCAATTCAGAAGCTTGATATCTTGCTCCTTAAACCAGATTTGAGCTCTTCTAGAGATATACTTGGGATTATTATCTTGCTAAAAGGTGATTTTATCTGAAGAAATTCCAGAATTCTTCATGCTCTGCAATAATTCTTCCTTCAAAATTGCCACATACTATTTAGCATCCATTCTTTCCTTAACCTCACTCAAAACTCCCATACCATTCTATCCAATACAACCCTATACCATGAGTGATCCTCCTTTAAACTTGACTGTATCTTTGATTTTCTTAGAACTTATTCCCTTTCCTTTCTTTTTTCACACATATTCTTGTCCATTTGATTCAATTCTATTGATTTTGGTCTTATCTGACCAAATCACCCTCTTCTAGTCCTCCACAGTCCAATGGTGGTACTTTAAAGCAAAGGCCAATCTGCTTTTTCCATGAATAGCAGAGAGAGAGGTTTTTTCTTCTTTACCACAGCTTTTAAAGAAGCTTTCTTAAGAGTATTCCTGATTGTTTGTGGACAGACAGGAATGCTGACAATAGAATTGATGAAATCAGTGGCCTGAACTACATTACTGGCCTTTCCAGTAAAATTTTGTTGAATAATAGCATGCTTGTTGATAGGAGAAAGTTTTGAAAAATAACCACCATAATGATTCTCCTTTTCTGGTTGGATTTTCTGAAGAATTCTAGTCACAGTTAAAGCACACCTTTATGTGCTGATCCTAAATCCTAAGCACCTTTATGTACACTGATTCTAAATCTAAGAGTACCTTTGAGCTAGAGATACTAGAACTAGGCAAAGCTAAAAGAGTCAAGTATACTTGTAAAAGCTAGAAGGCTCAAGTGTGCAAGACTGGAGTTATCAGGCTTGGACATTCCTTCTTTTATAGAGCTACAGTATGTGCACAGATCATGCTTGGCATGGCTGCCCTAAACTAGACTATAGTAAGCAGGCCAATAGCAATAAAAGAGCAAGAATCTAGGACTATATAAGAGAAACACAAGGTAATGATGTTAAGATCTAGACCAGCCCAGACTTGTGTTATGTGAAGATATGAAGGATGAAATGGTGAATATGTGAAAGGGTGAATATATAAGGGGTCACATGATGTGACAATGTGAAGAGCTATAGTAGTATCAAGAATGTGTAAAAAGTGAAGAGAAAAATAAAGTGCATTATAACAACAGTAGACTTCTGAGACCAGTTTAAGATGCAATTTTTCTACAGGAAAGATCAAGAGAAGCAAGAAAGATAATATTATCTCTTTGAGTAGCAGAAAAATGTTTTATAATGGAGATGAGGGAATTTATTTGTAATGGTAGGGTTTATATATACTGCAGGCTAATTAGTAACATAAGAGTAACATAATATATTACTTACCTAAGATATATAATTATCTTACAGCACTTCAGGGTCTAATATATGTAATGGGAATTCAAAGTCAAAAAACTGTCCCAATAAGTTGTCATTTTGACATGGTTACCATGTTATCAAAATATAATCAAATGCTTTGATCATTGAACTAATAGAAAGCTAAGAGCAAGTACTGATTGTATATACTTATAGTCTAGCATGATAATTAGTGTTATGAATGAACAGTTCACTAGTAGAAGAGTCACATGACAAGCATATGACTGTGAGACTTTATTGCCAAACAAGGATAAACCCTATGATATTGTTAAGTTGTTATTCAGAGTTTCCCTTGGATTTGGGCATAGCTTATAGGGTTAGATCTTGTCATATTCTATATTTCTGACCTAATTCTGACCCCATCCCAACCCAGCTTATGACTGGTCCTGGTACCAAGTAAGCTACTCTAGCTCTCTGACTCTCCTCCAGGCAACTCCAGCCCTCTGTCACCATTTTAGTCTGTATTAGCTACACATTTATGCTTTCCATCCCTCCATCAATATATGCTTCCCTGGCCCTTTGCTCCTGCTTCACCCTATTCCATTTTCAGTCTATCTCTATTCCAGTTAAGTACTATCTTAGTTCCATTTCATTATCTCTGGACCATCCTGATATAACTCCATTACTGTTCCTGTTCTTAGTTACCATTACCATTATTGTCACTATTCCTGTTCCATTTCTGTTCCATGCTTTCCCTTGTTTCATCCTGTCACCCTTCATTTTCAGTCTAACATGATTGGACATTGTCTTCCCTGACATCTTCATTTGTTTCTTAGATATTTGAACATCTGCTTCACTTCTGAGTTTGCATCTGTCTTACTTCACTACACTCCTAGATAGTTCTGCCTCTCTAAGGTATAAGTACTGTAGTTTTGTATCTTGTACCTCAGTACAAATATCAACATAAATACCCCTTGTTTTTGTCCTCACTCTGCTTGAGCCCTTGGGCTCACTCTGACTCTCCAGGTTACTCTAGAAAACCTCTGGGACCAAGCAATATTCTTGAAGGAGTCATAAGGTCCTGTTACTGTTAAAACTTTCATCCCAATGGAAAAAGACTGCTAAAACCTATACCAGGATGGGTATACTTTTAACCAGTTCCTTGCTGAATGAAACCCTTGACACTGAAGGAAGGTCATAACTTTGGAGGGCTCTGGGGAAATCTAGGAAGAATTTCAATGATCAAACAGGACTCAGCTTCACCTTATGTGGTGTGCCCTTGCATTTTCCAGTGTCCTGATTTACATAGATGTTGAAGATGGATAAGAAGGCTATCTCTATGCTCAACAGAAGGAACAGGCAGGACAAGGAGAGTCAAGCCTAGTTATGAGGGTGAGACCTTGTGACTCCTTTAAGGATATTGCTTGGCCTCAGAGGTACTCTGGAGTAACCTGGAGGTTCAGAGTGAGCCCAAGGGCTCAAGCAGAGTGAGGACAAAGACAAGGGGGTGTTTGTTGTTTTTGTTGATATTTGTACTGAGGCACAAGATACAAAACTACAGTACTTATACCTCAGAGAGGCAGAACTATCTAGGAGTGTAATGAAGTAAGACAAGTGCAAACTCAGAAGTGAAGCAGATGTCTAAATATCTAAGAAACAAATGGAGATGTCAGGAAAGACAATGTCCAATCATGTTAGACTGAAACTGAAGGGTAACAGAATGAAACAGGGGAAGCAAGGAACAGGAATGGAACAGGAATAGGAACAATAATGGTAATGGTAACTGAGACTAGGAATGGTAATGGAGTTATACCAGGATGGTCCAGAGATGACAAAGGGGAACTAGGGTAGTACTGAACTGGAGCAGAGATAGACTAGAAACAGAATGGCAGAGTGGGAGTGGAAGCCCAGGGGAGCATATAATGCTGAGGGGCAGAAAGCATATATGCATAGCTGGGAAAGACTGGAATGGTGATGGAGGGCCAGAGTTGCCTGGAGGGGAGTCAGAGGGCTAGAGTAGCTTACTAGGTGCAAAGACCAATTATAAGCCAGGTTGGAATGGGGTCAGAATTGGGTCAGAGGTCCAGAATATGACAGTTATGCTAGGCCTGGGTAGGGACAGATGTAGACCTTGCTGTGAAGAGTGGGAGAGGCAAACTGAAGGTAAGCCTCAAGACAAGTGGAAGAGCAACAAATGAAGTGTTGTATCCAAGTGGTACCACCTACACTCTCTGGGGTGTGCCAAGATCAGATGCTGATGATCCTCTGGTTAAGTGCCAGGACACAAGTGATGGATTCCAAGTATGTAGATACAAGGACAAGTGAAGATGCAAGGACTGTGAGGTAATCACAAGGTAGAAGTAGTATAAGGAAGAAGGAGGCTAGAAGTATGCTACTTTATAGTACAGTTAATAGAGTTTGAGTGAAGATCAACTAAGTAATTAGGCTGATGAATGATAAGTAAAGTATCCATGTGGAAATGGATGGAAAGAGATGGAACAATTATAAGTCAGCTGATTTAAGAGATAAGAAGACCCAGGCAAAGGGTTTAACAAGAAAGCAATCTAGGCAAGGTTAGAACACAGGAAAAGCAGAATCTATAAGTAAAGGTAAACAAAAAAGCACCTGAAGCATGGGAAGAGTGAAAGCTAGGATGTGAAAAAAGGAGAATAGAAAAGAAAAGAGGAAAATGTAACATTACCCCCCTACTAGGGGTAGAGGACTCATGATACCTTAAAAGGCATCATAGGAGGGTTCAGGGGAGCTGGTGATGTTGGCCCAGCCAATGTCATTGATAACATCATCATGAAAGTTATCATTGGTGTGATATAAAGGTAAAGGGGGTGATAGAGCTGTGGGAGGGTGGTGGTATGATTCCTGTGAGTGGCGGGAACCATAAGAGCAATGGGAGGAGCAGGAAGAGCTATGGGAGGAGGTGTAGGATGATCTGCAAGAGGAGGAGAATGTGAAGAAGGAGACAAGGGAGTCAATGACATGGCATTGAGCAGGGCAATAAGCCTGGGTATGTCTGGGGTGCCAGTGGAGGCAGTAGGGACACTGATAGGACAGGCAATTGATGTGGATGTAGCCCAGGCATTGGCAATGAAAACAGGCCTCATGAAAGTGAGGGTGGGAAGGAGAGAGGTGACTATTGCCATGAAGGCCAGTCTACCATGCTTTAGCACATTTGAGGGCAGCAAGTTTCTCATCATTGAGAGGGGAGGAGGATGCAGAAGGAGTGGTGGAGGTGTATCCTCAGGCAGTGGCCAGCTCACACATATAGTGGTCAAGATCAGTGAGAAATTCATCCATCTCAAGTTGATAGACTAGAGCCTCAATGTTGAACAGGAGTTCATAATGGATGGAAGTAATAAGGGCCTGTGTGAGGGAGACCTGGGCATGGGGAATACAGGTGAGGGCAGAGGCAAGGAGGGGAAGATAAAGGAGCTGCATGTAAATTTGGTAAAGGAGCCACAAAGACAAGAACATGTCTAAGTGGGAGCCAATGAGGATGGTGAGGCAGGAGTCCATGACATAGGTCATGACTTGGTGGGCATAATTGGGGAATGGGGCATCATGATGAAGGGCATGGGCTAAGAGTGGAAGATCAATGCTAAGAATACCAGCAGATGAGATGTTAATAGCAGGAGAAGAGACAGGGATGGGAGCAATGACAGCAGGACCAATGAAGATAGCAGGAGGTGAGGCTATGAAGTCCTCAGAAGGAAGCTCAGAAGTGAGCACAGAGAGAGGAGAAGAGAAATGAGTATTAGTAAGAGAAGGGGAAGAAATGAGTGGAGGCTCAGCAGGAAGTTGTGATAAGGACACTGGTGGAGTGTTGAGAGGGGTATTGCAGGAGCAGAAGCCTTGGTCAACAGTAAAGGCCATTTGTTATTTGTGATGGTGGGTGGTTTTCTTAGTGGAAGAGTGAGAAAAAAGAGCGGATGAGGGGAAATGACAAGGGTGGAGGAGTTTATACTTGTCCAAAGCAGACTGGGAATGTTTCAAGTTCTGTTTGGGTTCCTAGAAGTTATCTTCTGCTGAGTACCCTTTTCATCAGATCAGGAACTGACAGTTATCCAGGGAGTCACAATATTTTAATATCCACTCTAATTCATATTCCTCCTTGCCTTCTATAAGGTCCAGAGGTGGAGTGGGAAAGTTCTTTCCATGGATGTCATTTTTGTAATAGGGTGATAACAATGACACATGAAATATGAAGTAAATCTTCCATGTGAAAGGAAGACAGAGGCAGTAAGTGATTGGAGAAAGGACCTCCATGATAGTGAAGGGTCCTTCCTGTTTAGGGGAAAGTTTTGGGTGAACAATAGCCCATTTCAAGTTACAAGCTTCTAGCCACACCTTATCTCCTTTATTGAATGGGAAAAAGGTGGAACAGATATGAAATGCCATAGTTTGGCAGGCTAGATGATGTGTGGCAAGGGCTTTGTTGCAAGTAGCAAGAAGTGCCTTAGTGTGGTCAGCAATAGTAGGCATCAGTGATTCATTGATGATGGAGGGAAGAGCATGGGGTACATATTCCATTATGAGATAGAATGGGGATTGTCCCATGATGGAGTGGGGGTGGTAATTGTGAACAAACTCAGCATGGGTAATAGAATTGGCCCATCTGGTGGGGTTAGAACTGCAGTAGATGTGGATATACATTTCAATCTCCTGGCTAACTGTTATGAATGTAACATTTGCTAGCAGAAGAGTCACATGACAAGCATGTGACCATAAGACATCCTTGCCAAAACAAGACAAATCCTAGGATATGGTTGAGTTGTTATATTAGAGTTCCTCCTTGGATTTAGACATAGCTTATAGGATTGGATCTAGCATCTCAGATAATAGGTGCATCTCCTGATCTAATCTCTGATGAATCTGGATCTTGATTTAGATGAGAGTCAGATCTGATCATGGCAGATCTCTAGATGGGATCTCCTTGGCCTCATGGTAGAGGGTATGGTTTAATCTCCACTTACCCTAGACTCTTGACTTTTATTTCACACTGCCTCTCCATTCTACACCCTTTATCTGCATGGCCCATTGGTCATATTCTCAGTAAGCACACCCTATGCCCTATTTCCTTATTTAGTGTTTCCCTATGCCCTGGAGGTAGTCTGTGTGCATCTGAACTTAGTATAAATAGCAGAGTAGTGTTATAGTTCGCTTTTTTCATTTTTCTGACCATGTGACTTTATCTTATCTTTCCATGTGGTTATCTAATCTTTTATCTTATCTAGTCATGTGATGGGTCACATAACAGGTCTAGACCCAGGGCATAGGGTTAGCCTCATGCCTTCAGCCTGCTTTTCATTTCCATTGTCCTTCCATTCTAGAAGCCTTGTTTCTCTTCAGCCATTGGCTATTCTCACAAGTACTTCTCTTCCATTTGATGGTGCCTCAGGGTCTGTGGGAATCTTCCCATCAGGGTCTTGGTCCATGTGCTATTCCGTACTGTATAAATACTGTATCCTTAGCATATCTTAAGCCCCAGTCTTGAGCACTTGTATTCTTACCACAGGTAGCCTCACTAGTGACTCCTTTTCCTATATCATCATCTTTTGCTTTGCCCTTGTTTGGGTTGTCTTGTCTCATCATTTATCAACAAAAACTGACAACGCAACAAGTAGTTCCTTGGTTTTGGCTCCCTAGCCTTAACCACTTTATTATCTTGTACATCATCTAGTGACTTACCAATACAGGCATTTCCCTCCTAACTAAGTGCTATGGCTCCTCAGGCCTTGCTACCCTAAGTCCATCACAATGCTCTTTACTCTATTTCAACTGAATCTGACAATAAAACCAATGCATCCTCTCAAGGCAGATCATTTAGGGTTAGGATGGATTATTTAGAGATTGACACTGTAACACTAACTTATTCAGTTTTGCCATCAGATTGAGGGTGGTATACAGTAAAGAGGGAGAGATTATACTCAAGGAGTTTTCCAAGTTCCTTGGCAAAGGTGAAGGCAAATTGAGGGCCACAATCAGAAATAATTTTGATATATAGCCCATAGCAGAGATAAACTTGGTGGAAAAAGAGGATTGCAATTCCCTTGGCAGTTGTTATGAATGTAACATTCACTAGCAGAAGGGTCTCATGACAAGCATGTGATCATGAGACTTTATTGCCAAACAAGGACAAATCCTAGAATATGGTTAAGTTATTATTCAGAGTATTCCTCTGGAGTTTAGGCATAGCTTATGGTTGGATCTAGCATCTCAGATGACAGGTACTCTTCTGATCTAATCTCCAATGAATCTGGATCTCAATCTAGATAAGGGTCAGATCTGATTGTGGCAGATCTTTAAATGGGATCTCCTTTGCCTTATGGCTAAGGGCATGGTTTAATCTCTGCTTACCCTGAACCCTAGTGTCTATTCTACATAGCCTTTCCCTTGATATACCCCTTTACTGCATGGCCCATTTGATCATACCCTTTACTCTTACCCTATGCCCACTTACCATATTTAGTATTATGCTGGACACACTGGGTGGTCTGTGCACACTTGGGATTAGTATAAGTAGCAGGTAGTTCCTTGGTTTTGACTCCCTAGCCTTAATCACTTGTTTCTCTTGTACATCATCCTCATAGTGCTGCCTATTAATACAGGCTAGTTTTTGAGTCCTAACTTGTGCTATGGCTCCTCAGGCTTTGCTACCCTGAGTCCTTACATTGTCATTACATTCTATTCAATCTGAATCTGACAATGAAACCAATGCACCCTCTCAAGGCAGACCATTTAGGGTTAGGACAGGTTGTTCAGAGATCAACACCATAACAGCAGTAATGGATTTTTTGGTGAGGCAAAGAATTACCTTCTTTGTAAGCCCATGGTCAGCCATGACCAGCAAGGCATTGAAGCTGGAGGAAGGAGGGAGATCAGTAATCAGATTGCAAGAGATCTGTTGAAAAGAACAAGTAGCAGTGAAGCAGATGGGAGAGAGCATGGGGATAGAAGAGTGAGTGTTTGCTTTGTTCTGCTGGCAAATGGGACAGCTGGCAATGTAGTTGCAGATGAAAGTGGTGAGGCCAGGCCACCAAAACTTGGCAGAGACAAGTTGGTGGATTTTGAGGTAATCAGGGTGGCCAGCAGAGGGGTGGTCATGACAATGCTGGAGGATTGCACAACAGAGGTTGATGGAGAAGGGAATAAAGACCCAGTTGCAGTAGATAAGCAACTCATCAATTTCCTTTCAGTTAGAGGTGCAGGAATGGTGAAATTTCTCATCCACAGAAACATCCTGTTTTTGCAGGATGGAGAGGTAAAGGGGGTTTCCCTGTTGATGTTCCTTAATATGCATGAAGAGGTTAGCATCAATAATATTAACAAAGAGTTCAGGGGATAGAAGAGTAACTTCCTGGTTATCTTGGGAAGTGTCAGGGCAAAGATTGGAATGGTAAGAGAGGGTGTCAGGCTCAGCAAGAGAGGTTCTGGCAACATGAGATAGTTGCAGGTTGAAATCGGCCACATCAAGAAGCCAACAAGCTTGGCATCAATTGAGCTTCTAAGGTGATTTAAAATAGGTCAGGTTCTTATGATTGGTAAAGACCTAAACAGGGGTAGCAGAGCTAAGGAGGTATTGTCTTCTGGCTTTCAGGGCATGAATAATCATGAAAAGTTTGTGATCATAAATGTCATAGTTTCACTCAGTGGTGGAAAAGGTCTGGGAGAGGTAAGAACAGGGGTGCCAGTCCCCATTCTCATTAGTTTGGAAAAAAATACCACTAAATGCATAAGCTGAAGTATTGGTAGCAATGGTAAAGGGACAGGCAAGATCTGGCATCTGCAATACTGGTTGAAAGAGGAAGATAGCCTTGAGGAAGTTGAAAGCTTTCTGGGCAGTGGGAGACCAAGACCAGGTTGCAGCCTTTTTGGTAAGATCAAGGAGAGAATGGGTGATGGTGGAGTAGTTGAGGATGAATTGCCTGTAGAAGTTAGCAAAGCCAAGGAAGGAGCAAATGTTCTTGACTTTGAAAGGAGTGGGCCACTGGGAAATACCAGTGAGTTTGACAGGGTCCATGGCTAGCTTTCCAGGATGGACAATCATTCCAAGGTATTCAACCTGGGAGGTGGTGAAGGTACATTTCTCCAGTTTGAGATGGAGATTGAGTTCCATCATCCATTGGAGGACATAGGAGGTGTGTTCCTGATGAGTATTAGCATTAGGGGAGGAGTTGAGGAGGTCATCCATACAGATGACAAGCCATCCTTCAGCAATCATATCATGGAATAAATTATTCATAAATTGCTGAAAAGTAGTGGGTGAGTTGTTCAAACCAAAGAACATTACCATGGGTTTGAAGAGCCCCTTATGTGTGATGAAGGCAGCCTTCCATTGGTGTCTGTTTTTTGATTTGGACATTGTTGTATCCCTATCAGACATTAAACTTAGTGAAAAGCTGAGCATTATGGAGTTTGTTGATGAGGTCAGAGATAAGAGGGAGAGAATAGGCATTGCAAATAGTGTGTTTGTTGAGATACCTGTAGTCTTGGCAGGGACAGAGTTTGCCATCTTTCTTCTTGATGAAGAAGAAGAATAATACTTGGGGGGAATTGGAGGGATGGATTTTCCCAGCTTGGAGGTTTTCTTCAAGAAATTCTTCTATGGCCTGTTGCTCTGGGGGAAATAAGGGGTAAACCTTACCTACCTATCTTTAGGACAAACATGTCCTTCAGATTGATCTCGTGATCATAGGAGTGAGAGGGTGGAAGATAATAAAGGGTTTTTGGGATGTCAGAAAATACCAACAAGAACTGGAAGTAATGAAGGAAAGGGTCATTTTTGGTTTAGCCTTTTCAGCTTCAATGGCTAGCTCAGTGAATGTGGTAAGCTGAGCAACAGTGATCTCAGGGAGATATGAGGAGCAGCACTCTAGAATTCTGCTTGAGTGGCGGTCATAGAGCAAGTCATTGATCAACTGCTCAGGGGTCACATAATCCAGATAGCAGACCAAGAGTTAATTATGAGGGACAAGGATATCTTCAAGGAGTCCATCAAACCATGATTTATGGACAGAGTTGATGTGGTATGTGGTAACATCAGAGGGGGGATCTGGAATGGTGAGTATGTTTGCCATTCAGTCAATAGTGGGGTTTGTGGCCTGAAGCCATGGATATCCAAGAATAATGTTCTCCTTTCTGCATGTGATAACATAGCAGGAAACCAGGAGAACTGATTGTTTGAAACAGAGAAGAAGATTGCAAGTCCTAGTGATCTTTCCTTTCTTGTTTTCCAAGTAATTGACATTTCAGATAATAATTGGCTTAGAAAGTTTCATAGTGGGGAACTGGTTCTTTTTGATGAAGTTCCAGTCTATACAGTTGATTTGTGCTCCACTGTCAACAAGAGCATGGGTGGCTATGACTTTCTTGGCATAGGATGAGGGGGAGACTTGAATTGCGATTTTCATAGATTTCTTTGACACAGATACAAGTACAGGTACACAAGAGAAGGAGAGAGTACCTTGCATAGGGAAGATACTTTGTTTTAAAAACCCTGCTTTTCTGTCTTCTTTTTTTTCTCTCTTTCTTCACAACTACTCTTGCCACCCCATCATTAGTTTCATTATCACTAACCTTCTTGATCTTTGTTGTCAGTTCTTCAGCAGAGACTGTTTTAAAACAAGGGGTTTCCTTGATGGTGGTGGTTGGAGAAGAAGAAGCAGGAAAATTGGGGCAGGTGGTATTGATGTAACTGGATTTCCGGCATCTAAAACAGAGTTTATTCTTGATGCAGAAGGCCCTTCCTGCTTTGGTTAGGTGGCCCTTCTTTACAGCATTAACATCCATCACATTTGGATCTTTCTCCATCTTGAATGTAGTGGGGGGGGGATATAGGAGTCCAAGCAAATGCATGAGGATTCTTTTATTGTTGTTCTATGGAGTGGGCACATTCCATAGTTCCTTGGAAATGAGCAGCTTTAGTATACCACTCAGCAATGGTAAATGGTATCATATTCAGGTTATGAATATGATAGGAAAGGTAGGACACTGGTCCTGTTTCATAATATCCAATGAAAATGTTATTGTCAGTGATTTTGGCTAAGATAACTCAGTTTTGAAACTCAGCAGTATATTCAGCAAGGAAAGGCATTCATTTACCTTTCTTCCCCTGCTTCATCTGCATGTTAGCCAGCCAATGAATGGTGGTGTTGACTGTATTCTGCTGTTTGAAAACCTTCAGAAATTCAGAGGTGAAACTAGAGAACTTTTCCATGGTGATGGTCATGCTGGAGATACATTTCTTCTGGTACATTGCAGCCCATGACAGTGCTGGTCCTTTGGACATAAATGACAGGGCAAAGGCAACCTTCTTTTCATTGGAGTCATAGACTGCACTGTTAACAAAGAGATAGAACTGGACTATATCCAGCCAGTTCTTGGCCTTGGATTGATTGCCATTAAAGTGCTCAGGGGCACTGAGATGAAGTTCCATTAGCTTGGTGGTAGAGAAGGATGAGCCTGACATAGTTGTTGGAGAGGGTTGGAGAAGGGTGAATATGGGTCAGTGCCAAATGGAAGTAGGAAAGGGTGGTGTCTGGGCTTGAGAAATTTGCTTGAAAGAAGAGAGTTCATGAGCAAGGTCATGGTCTTCTTGTACTTCTTCTTGGAAGGGGACTAGAATGTCCACAAGTGTGTCTTCTGGTGTGGAAGGATGATTCAGAGAAGAGGGATTCTTGGGTTCTGAAGTGGACTTAAGAGGATCTGAGGTAGAGGCATGAGGCTTACCCCAGAGGGAATCAAACAGCAAAGGTTGTTTGGGTGGAATAATGGAAGTGGACTATAGCAATGATAGTTGCAAGTAGAATATGCTACCTCTTTTGTTATGCTAGACCTGGGTAGGGATAGGCATAGACCTTGCTGTGAAGAGTGGGAGAGGCAAACTGAAGGTAAGCCTTAAAACAAGTGGAAGAGCAATAAATGAAGTGTTGTATCCAAGTGGTACCAGCTACACTCCCTGGGGTATGCCAAGATCAGATGCTGATGATCCTCTGGTTAAGTGCCAGGACACAAGTGATGGATTTCAAGTATGTAGATACAAGGACAAGTGAAGATGCAAGGACTGTGAGGTAATTACAAGGTAGAAGTAGTATAAGGAAGAAGGAGGCTAGAAGTATGCTACTTTATAGTACAGTTAATAGAGTTCAAGTGAAGATCAACTAAGTAATCAGGCTGATAAATGATGAGTAAAGTATTCATATAGAAACAGATGGAAAGAGATGGAAAGATTATGAGTCAGCTAATTTAAGAGATAAGAAGACCTGAGCAAAGGGTTTAACAAGAAAGCAATTTAGGCAAGATTAGAATGTGGGAAGAGTGGAATCTATAAGTAAAGGTAAACAAGAAAGCACCTGAGGTGCAGGAAGAGCAGAAGCTAGGATGGGAGAAAAGGAGAAAAGAAAAGAAAAAAGGAAAACATAACAGGTCCCATCCCCATGACTAGGCTTGACTCTCCTTATCCTACCTGTCTCTCCTGTTAAGCACTGAGACAGTCCTCTTCTCCACCTCTAACATCTATGTAAATCAGAACACTGAAAAGTGCAAGAATATATCACATAAGGTGAAGCTAAGTCCTGTTCAATCAATGAAACCCTTCCTAGATTCCTCTGGAGTCCTCTGGAGTTATGACCTTTCTTTAGCATCAAGGGTCTCATTCAGAAAAGAACTGGTTTTAACAGTATATTCATACTCTCACTTGCACTTCTTCAAGTCTTTACTTCAGGATTGGCCTTTACTGTCTCTCAACACTCAGCTCCAAACCACCTGCAGGCTTGGTGCACTTATGGGTAATTTCTTTGAGACCTCCAGAACTTTGACCCATTCCTCACACCATCTGTTAGGATATGACCCCCCAATGACACCATTATGACCTTATGCTCTTCTGGGCATTCAATCTCTAAGTTGATCTATTCTTTACATGGTACAAGCCCCTTATCACCCCTGACCTTCTGAGTTGCTCGAAGCCACCCCAACATTCTACAACATCAGTTACTGGCCCCAGTTGCTCAAGATATATGCACCTAGATTCAACTTCTGACTCCTGACCCTGGCATTTCCCTATTCCTGACTCTGGACTCTCCAGAGCAGCTGTGACTCCCTACTATCATACAGTGTTACCAGTCCTTATGGATCCTCAAATGCAGTTTAGGTTATAGTTCCCTACCCATGAGTGCCACTCCCTCCATTTTTCCCATTCTTTTCTGGCAGCTGACTTTAGTTCTCTGACATTTTGTTGTCACCTGGTAATTCTCAATGGAAAACCACTCCATGTTACTCCAGACCATTCTGACCAACTTCTCATGCCTAGATCTAGCCATTGCAGTCTAAGCATCCTCTAGCCATTTCCTGGCCCCTTCCTTGACAAGTCACTCCAGAATTATCAATAGGCAGATATCAACCTCTTGCGTCTGTTCTCTACTCCTAGGTGATCCATTTCTGGCCATTGGTCCTAGCCTTTTAAGACCCAGCCTCCCAAGTATAACAAGTCTATTAAATCTGTACTCCTTGTCTCTCCAACTTCCAGCACCACACTTCCATTCACTTCCAATTATTGCAACCCCCATTGGATACCTTGTTCTATTTAGGATTTGGAAGCCCCAATACTCCAATCCCCTTTCAACCACTTCCACTTTTTTCTGATGCTCCTTTATCTCTTTCAATTTTGCCTCTTCTGCTCAAGCTATCAGACCACCACACACCTTACAAAGACTGTTGAATTCACTCTGTCAATGCCTAGCATTACCCTCTGCTGGATGATTTGTGTTCACTGATTCTAGGACACCACTAACTCACCTACTGTGATCTATTGACTCTGGATATTGAGTAGTACCTTGTCTGTTCACTGGATAACACATGTCAGCATCTCATGTACCCCCTGTAGCTCCATACCACTCTGGTCTTAGCTAACTCTGATCTTAAACCACAGTTTTTTGTCATTATCTGGGAGTTACAACTCCATTGCCTAAGTGTGTGGTTGTTTCTGCATCACTGTGCTCTCTTTAGCAGGCCAGTTTCATCTGTTGATATGCCTAACAGAAAGATGCCTCCATCCACCTCTAACCTTCTCTGAACTTGTAGCATTTGACCCTTTATTCTTCTTTACCTGTGGCACCCCTGCCATCTGTTTCCTTATTCTTACAGCTAAGGTATATCCACCTTGCTGACCAACCAGGCTTTAGAAGCACCACCCCTCTCCCTCTGCACTCCAATATGCTCCCCACATTTTGTCTCACATGCCAAAAAGTCTCTTGCCCTCTCCAGGTATCTCCATTCCTGAAATGCAACTCTTAATGTGTTGATCTTCCTAACTCTAACCCTTGGGTAGTGCCTTCCTAATCTTGCTATCTGGCTTTTGTGCTAGTGGCCAGGAACTAGGCATGATGAGACAAAAGTGAGAGCCAAGACACTTACAAGTGAGTGAGGATAGGCTGAGAGTCAAAGGAGCAATAGACTAATGCCTATGCCAGTAAGACTAAACCAAAATCAAGACTCAAGTGAGCAAGACTAGAAAATCCCAGCTTGCCTACCCTTGCCTTTATATATTAGAGGATCCTGCACATGGACCATGCTGACTAAGTACATGTGCTACCTAATCAGGGAATGCCATGAACCCTGGATTAATAGATAAGAAAGAAATGAGGGAAAAGCATGGAGTGGAGATTAAGAGTATGGCAGAAGGCCATGCAGATGTGGGAGAATGAAAGAGAAGTATCTTAGGAAATAAAATGCAGGGTCAGAGGTGCTTGCACCATGAGGATGGAGATTTTTGCCACAGATGAGATTCAATTTGTAGATCTGCCACAGATGCATCTAGGATCCAGATCCAGATCCAGATCCAGATCAGATGAGATCCATGGAGATAAGATGGAGGGCAGTTCCAGGGAAGATCCTGGGAAGATCCATGTCAGGTAACTGATGATCACATGACCACTGCTAGAAAAAGGAATAATAAATACTCTTAAAGGAAATAGACCATAGACTAGGGTTAAGCTTAAAATGGGGTATCTTGTGCATGATCACATGATGTCATGTGACTGGTTCTAGTGCTGGAGTGTCACTTCATAACAATTCCTTTCTGTCTCCCTGGAAAGCTCACACTTCTGTTATGACTATGCTGTGATTACTTTTTTTTTTCCTACTTGCAGTTGTTTGAGCTTTGTTTCTGTTCACTATGGGTCCCTGCTTGGATTTCCTCTGTATGGCACTATATTGTTTTATGTGCCACCTCCCTATAACCCCTGTGCCATTGGCATTCTCTGTCCACTTTTGAGAAACCTGTTTCATGAAATTATCTTCATATCTCCCTATTTTCTCCAGCTCTTGCCCAGGAAATCCTTGCTTTTTGGGCATTGTTTTCCAATAACTCCATTTCCACTCATGAGTATTTCCTTATTTTTTCTATATATTATCTCAGGACCCGTTCTTCTATTTCCCTGGATCTTTTTTTTCCTGGAAGACATTCTGCTTTTTTGTGTCTTCTGGAAATCCTGCTTTTTTTCCCTGGGTGTTCCTTCCCTGGAGATGCTTCTGCTCTTCTGTGTTCTCTGAGAATGCTGCTTATTTCTTCAGAATCTTCTCTGAACCCCTCTGTTGTTATGCCCTGGGAATTCCTTGGTCTTCTGGCCATGTTTCAACAACTCTGTTACTTTTTGCCTTCAGTTCCCATTTCTTCTGATCTGTTATCCTGAAATCTGTCCTTTCATTTTCCCTGGATTTTCCTTTTCCTTTGGAGATATTTCTGCTCTTCCTATATCCCCTGGGAACTCCCCATTTCTGTGTCTGTCCCTTTGATTGGCCTTTTTTTCTGGCCTTCCTTCTGTCTTTCTGGGTACTTTTGAATATCTTCTGCTTCATGTCTTGCACTGCCTCTGGCCCCTTTGTTTTCTGTTTCCTAGTCAATAATGAAATGTTGACCTTGAGAAGGGGATAGCATCTAGTGACCACACTAGTAACTGCTGATCACACCTAGCAATCCACAATCTACCAGTCATCTAGCACTCTTGCCCTTTCCTTAGCTCCATTGCTTACCCCTCCAACCTCCCTTTATTTCCTCTCCAGTTTCTTCCACTGCAGTGCCCAGGCCACCTGGTCAACTGTCTACCTCTTCATGAAATGACCAGACATGCTCTGCACCAATTGCCCCCTCCAACCACCCTTATCACTCATGCAGTGACTAATCCCTACCTATGTTGACTGCATTCATCTCTGATTATCTCTGATTATCTCTGATTGTCTCCACCCCTTTCCCGAGTAGCTCATCTCCCTCCCCTCACTGCAGCACATAAACAATGCACAATTCAATCAGGCATACATAATCATTTGTGATATACAGGAGGTGAGACCAGTGAGCAACCCTCAGCAGAACATTCACTTCTCTGGGTCCTTTTCAACTGCCACTCCATAGTCCTCCCACTTGGCCTCAGCCTTGAGGTTGACAGAAATGACCCTTGGTCCCCCTGCAACAATGTACTCAGCCCAATGACCTTCTGCCAGCTTGATCTGGACTAGATCACAAAGGAGCTTGTTCTGCTCCTTTATTTCTTGGCAAAGGCAACCACTGACCTCTTAAATGGTGTCTGCAATCAGGTGGTTTCCCACAGGCTCTGACCCCCCATCTTCCCTGACCACTCCACCCCTCCAGCTACTCTTCCAGTATCTCCAGTCCCAGACCCCTATTCTTCTGATGATCATATAGCATCTCTCTAATTTAGAACCATATCACTGGCTATTCTCCTCCTTATATGCTCCAGATGTTTGGCCTACATTAGATCCACCCCATCAAGGGGATGAAAAGCTAGTTGTTTGTCAGACCAGTATTGGAGCTCACCAAATAAGAACATCAGAAATGGGATATGTCTTTGACATTTCTGCCCCTACCTGCTTTATCAGAATCTCACCCAACTCCAATTTAGCTCCGACCCCTAGCTACATGATGGACTGTCTTGCTGGCAATCAGCATGTTTCAGTTCTCCTTGAAGATAAAAAACCTTCCTCAATTCTGTTTCTTCCCCACCCTAGCTCTAACCTTTCTGACATTTGTTTTGCATTCTTTATTTGACTATCAGGCTCTAGTCTGATTTCTGATCTTCTCTCTGGTAGTCTTTTCAAAGCTCTGTGTCTCTTTGCTTCTACCCCCTTTATTCCTTTTCAGTTTCTCTGTCTCTATGATAGAAGTGACCATTTGACATTAGTCTCTAATCTCATCCCTCTGGGGAATTTGGTTATTTCTTCTGTTCCTTTCTTGGTTGTCCTTTTGTTTTCCTTATTGCCCCCATGACCACCCAAGGTACCACTTGCCTGATTATAAGATTTCATCTTAACAGATTATTATGATTTGTGGAAACCTTACTTTCCAGACTCACTTTGCAATTGCTCCAAACTTGTTCACTTAAGGCTCAAAGCCTTCAATTCAGTAGTCATTGATGCCTCTTTTCATATCCTAATTTCCAGCCCTCTGGGTTATTTCCAAATTCTGACCTCTGTTACAAAGACAAACTAGAGTAACTACTATCTACTCTAGTATCATTATAACTTTGTCTTCTTTCCTCCCAGCTTCCTCCCAGACCTCCATTCCAAGTTCCACCACCTCTCCTGCCACCTCTTCCTTTTTGCCATCCTCTGGCCCACTCTTTGCATTTTCTCCACTTACTCTTCATATGGGATCAAGGATATTGACCAGCCATGCTAGCAGCCAGTTCTCCCTTCTCATCTTTCACACCATCCAGCTTCCCACCTCCCATATGGTTGCCACCAGCAGGCAATAGCCCTTGGCCACCTGCTTGATGCTACCTTCTGCTTCTTCTAAGCAAGCCCTTTTTTCAGGCTGCTCCTCCTCCACATCCCTCCATTACCATTTCTGCACTGGCTTCTCCTCCCCTGGGCATTCACACCTTGCCTTGGCCTTTTGGCAGGCCAAGCACAACATGGACTTCCCCATGCCCACCTTGCACTCCACTTCCCTATCTTTGCACCTCCAGCACACCAGTGCCTCCTCCACCCTCTGCTTCCCCTTGTTGCTGCTGGGCCCTGCTTGGGCCTGTACTTATGCCACCTAATAGCCTTCAGTTGTCCTGCTCTCAGATGAATGACTGTGGTACTCACCTTTTCTTGGGCAGCTGCCTTTGCCACCCACTGGACCCTCTCAGCCTTTTCAGCCTGCCTTTAGGCAGCCTCCTTGGCCACCTTCTGGGCTTCTTCTGCCCTCCTCTGTTTCTTCTCTTTCCTTACCTTCATGTACCTCTTGCACTCAGTGTATTTGGTGTTGCTTAATGCCTTATCATCATTGGCACATTCCATGATGCATTCTTTGGCCCAGGTTATGATGTCATCAAATGTGGCCATGTTATTGTAATGAAGAAAGGACAAGCTACCATGAAGTCCCTGTTTTTATCCATGAGCAAGCCAAGAAACTCTGCTCTTTCATCCCATTGTCACTAAAAAAGGACACATGCTTGTCACCTTCACAACCCTCCACTTTACCCCCAATGTTACTAAACATATGATCACATGCCCATTATCATGCTACCTCAGATCATGTGTCCATACCCTCTGCATCCCAGGCCAACAGCCTTCAAGGGTTCAGGCCTAAAAGGGGAATACTATCATATTCCATACCTTCAAACTAATTCCAACCCCATCTTAATCCAGCTTATGACTGGTCCTGGTACCCAGTAAACTACTCTAGCTCTCTGACTTCCCTCCAGGAAACTCCAGCCCTTTGTCACCATTCTAGTCTGCACCAGCTACACATGTATGCTTCCTGCCCCTTCATCAATATATGCTCCCCTGACCCTCTGCTCCTGCTCCACCCTATTTCATTTTCAGTCTATCTCTATTCCAGTTAAGTACTATCTTAGTTCCATTTCATCATCTCCAGACCATCCCAGTATAACTCTGTTACTATTCCTGCTCTTAGTTACCATTACCATCATTATCACTATTTCTATTCTGTTCCTGTTCCTTGCTTCCCCTTGTTTCATTCTGTCACCCTTCAGTTTCAGTCTGACATGATTGAACATTGTCTTCCCTGACATCTCCATTCATTTCTTAAATATTTAGACATCTGCTTTGCTTCTAAGTTTGCACCTGTCTCACTTTGCTACACTCCTAGATAGTTTTGCCTCTCTGAGGTATAAGTACTGTAGTTTTGTATCTTATACCTCAGTACAAATATCAACATAAACACCCCTTGTCTTTGTCCTTACTCTGCTTGAGCCCTTGGGCTTACTCTGACCCTCCAGGTTACTCTGGAGAACCTCCAGGACCAAGCAATATTCTTGAAGGAGTTATAAGGTCCCATCCCCATAACTAGGCTTGACTCTCCTCATCCTGCCTGTCCCTTCTGTTGAGCATCAAGACAGTCCTCTTCTCTACCTCCAGCATCTATGTAAATCAGGACACTGGAAAGTGCAAGGGTGCACCACATAAGGTGAAGCTAAGTCCTGTTTGATCAATAAAACCCTTTCTAGATTCCTCTGAAGTCCTCTGAAGTTATGACCTTTCTTTAGCATCAAGGGTTTCATTCAGAAAAGAACTGGTTTTAACAGATCTAGTATCTCAGATAACAAGTGCATATTCCAATCTAATCTCCAATGAATCTGGATCTTGATCTAGATGAGGATCTGATCTGATTATGGCAGATCTCTAAATGGGATCTCCTCAGCCTCATGGTTAAGGGCATGATTTAATCTCCACTTACCCTAGACCCTTGACTTCTATTCTACATAGCCTCTTTATATTTCCCTTATCTGCATGGCCTATTGGTCATATTCTCAGTCAGCACAACCTATGCCCTTTTTCCTTATTTAGATACATAGCCCTTTGCTCTGGTGGTCTGTGCATCATTCTGGATAGTATATAAAGTAGGTAGGTTCTTGGTTAAGGCTCCCCAGCCTTAATCACCTGTTATTCATACTGTTTTCTCCCAATACATGGGCATTTCAGGCAATCTGGCTCCTTAGGGATAATTCTCCCCTAAGTCATCATTATTTCTCTATTCAATTCAAATCTGACACTGAATCTGCATACCCTCTCAAGGCTGGACATCATTTAGGGTTAGGAAGCATTGCCCAGAGATTAACACTGTAACACTTGATTAAGGCTACCAATACTTGATTGGGTATGAGTGCACTTTATGCTGAACTTGTTGACATAGTCCTCAGATAGATGAAGAAAGAATATAGACTGACATTGTACAAAGAAGCAAGCCCCACTTTATTTTTTTAAATCAAAGATCAACATCAGGACCTAAGCAAGTCCTTAAAAGGTTTCAGCCACATCTAGAGTCATTAAGAAGCTAAGTGACTTGGTAAAATGCTTTGGCATATCTAATGTCATTAGGATCTGGACATATCTCAAAAGGGCACATTCTTTTAGTTCTAGGGGATGCCTTGGGATGCTGTCATATGGATACAAGCCTATTGCCCACTGTGGTTCATATCAGGGCACTAGATGTCCCTTCCTCTCTTGCTGCTGTTTATGGGTGTCATATAACCCTTATTACTGAACACTGAAATCAATTAGCCAAACCATTATACAGCAAAATCATCATAGACTGTCATCACTCATTAAATCATTGAAAAGACAAGTACCTTTTGAAAAACTTAGGTGCAGACTAGAAGCATTGGGAAAACATCTTATTATCCAATTGTGGGTACTTGCTAAAAACCCTCTACTTTGATATTGAATCATTGAAAAATTGGAAATCTCTACTGAGCAAGTTGAAAGAATGTAACAAGCTATAGTCAATCATTGACTTTAAAGAGTATCAAGAACATTAATTGTTGGAAAGAAAAGTAGAAGTCCAGAATGTTCATTTTAGGCTTTGGGCAAGCATCAATAAAGGTGTTTGTTTGGAGTTTGCATTTCATTTGCCAGTGTTGTCAAGCTGGAATAATGTTATATTGTTAAAACTTTCCATCCTTTTTAAAGAGATTGTTAAAACCTATACCAAGATGAGTATACTTTTAACCAGTTCCTCTTTTTTAAATGAAACCCTTGACACTGGAGGTAGATTAGAACTCTGGATGCTCTGGAGAATTCCAGGAAAATCTAGGAAGGGTTTCAATGGTCGAACAGGACTTGGCTTCACCTTATGGGGTGTACCCTTGCACTTCTCCATTGTCCCGATTTACATAGATGTCAGGGTAGGTGACAAGGCTGTCTCTATGCTCAACAGGAGGGATAGGCAGGACAAGGAGAGTCAAGCCTAGTCATGGGGTGAGGCTTTATGACTCCTTTAAGGATATTGTGTAGCCTTGGAGGTATTCCGGAGTAATCTGGAGGGTCAGAGTGAGCTCAAGGGCTCGTGCAGTGTGAAAATGACAACAAGAGGGTTCTGGTGTTTTTGTTGATATTTGTACTGAGGTACAAGATACAGAACTACAGTACTTATACCTCAGAGAGGCAGAACTATCTAGGAGTGTAACAAAATGAGACAGGTGCAAACTCAGA
>JBBPKN010000398.1:0-42998 GCA_038089275.1 Pulveroboletus cf. rosaemariae
TCTCCCACCTTCCATCTCCACTTCCTCTCCAGCTTCTCCTGGCCAGGGCATACACACCTCACCTTTGCCTCTATACAGGCAAGGCATGATGTCAACTTGCCTGGGCCCACCTGGCACCCCAGTTCCTGGTCATTGCACCTTCAGCACCCCAGTTCCTCTTCTGCTCTCCTCTTGCCATTGCTGTTACTTGACCCCACCTCCTGGGCTTGGTGAAGTTCCTCCACCTAAGCCAGTGTTAGAGTGCTAGGTTCTGACCCCATTTCAAATACTCACCCATTTCTGGACTACCACCACTGCTTTCTGAGCCTTCTCTGCTTTCTTTCAAGCCTCCTCCTCTCTCCTCACTTTTCCCCACCACTTCTGCTTGGCATACTTCATGTCACCAAGCTCCTCTTCATCTTCAACATGCTCCTCCAGATACTCATCAGACCAGGTGTGAATGTTGGTGAATGAAGATATGATGAGGAATACTAGTGTGAAAGTCTCTGGGGTGGTACTTGCTTTTATGGTTTTCTGGCCAGCTAAACTCTGATGCCCACTCTGCTCACTTATTCATCAAGAGCACATGCTTCACAGCCTTCAGGGGTTCAGGCCTTAAGAGGGAAATACTGTCACATGCCATGTCAATGGGTCAACTCCACTACGTCTCTGATGCAACTCCAGTTGCTTCTATGCTTTAAGCTGTGTGTTTTCTAGTTCCCTTTCCCTCCACCTTCTCCTACCTAATGATTGATTACAACTTTACCTATACTAACTCTGTACCATTCCAATACAACTCTGTTGTTTCTCTGACCTCACTTTCTGTTCCTATTCCTTTGTGCCATGCTTTTCCCTGTCATTACTTAGTTTCAGTTTGACATTATTCAACGTTGTCTCCTCTGACATCTCCATTTGTATCCAGGATGCATTGGCACCTGCTTCACTTATGAGACAACTCCTTTCATATCCCCATTCCCTCCTTAGATAATCTGTCTCCCTAAGGTATAAGTACTGGAGTTCAGTATCTTGTACTTGAGTTTGAATATTAACCATAATATAATGTTATGATCTCCCCCCCCAGACCCCTTCTGCCTCACAACTTGATGTTGTACCCTACCCTAAAGTCCCTCAACTTATTCTATGGCTTGATGTCATGCCTCTTGTTGGGAAAAAGCCCTACAGCCAATCCTAAACCTCCAATAGTTTCTGACCCCTCTGTAAATTGGGGCACTTGGTACTAGCATAAGGGCGCACCACATAAGGTAAAGCCAAGCCCTGTCCACTCCGGAGTTATCCAGAGTACCCCTGGAGTATGTCAAAATGTTTATAACATATTCATCTTGCTGACCAACCAAGCTTCAGAAGCACCACCCCTCTTCCTCTGCACTCCAACATGCTCCCCATGTTTTATCTCACATGTCAAAAGTCTCTTGCTCTCTCTGGACATCTCCATTTCTTTCTGTCTCCCCAGAATGCTCACACTTCTGTCATAACTGCACTGTGATTATCCTTTCTTTTCCTACTTGCAGCTGTTTGAGCTTTGTTTCTGTTCACTATGGATTCCTGCTTGGATTTTCTCTGTATGATGCTATATTGTTTTATGCACCACCTTCCTATAACTCCTATGCCATTAACACTCTCTGTTCTCTTCTAGGAAATCTGTTTTGCAGAATTCTCTCCACACCTTCCTGTCCTCTCTGGCCCTTGCCCAGGAAATCCTTGCTCTTTGGGCACTGTTTCCTGACAACTCCATTCCTGCTTGCAGGTATTTCCTTATTTTTCTGTATGTTATCTCAGGACCTGTCCTTCTATTTCCCTGGGTATTCTTTTTCCTGGAAGATATTCTGCTCTTCTGTATCTTCTGGGAATCCTGCTTCTTTCCCCTGGGCATGCTGCTCATTTCTTTGAAATCTCCTCTGAACTCCTTCATTGTTATGCCCTGGGAATCCCTTGGTCTTCTGGCCTTGTTCTGATGACTCCATTACTCTTTGTCTTCAGTTTCCATTCCTCTGATCTGTTATCCAGGAACCTGTCCCTTCATTTTCCCTGGGTCTTCCTTCTCCTTTGGGGATATTTCTGCTCTTTCTGTATTCCCTGGGAACTTCCCATTTCTGTATATGTCCTCTTTGGTTGGCCTTTCTTTCCAGCCTTCCTCCCATCCTTTCAGGTACTTCCAGATATCTTCCACTTTGCACCTTGTGCTGCCTCTGGCCCCTTTGTTTTCTGTCTTCTAGTCAACAATGGGACATCAACCTTGAGAAGGGAATAGCATCTAGTAACCACACTAGTAACTGCTGATTGCACCTAGCAATCTGCAACCTACCAGTCATCTAGCACTCTTACCCTTCCCTCAGTCCCATCACTTGCCCCTCTGACTTTCCTCTGTTTCCTCTCTGGTCTCTTCTGCCACAGTGCCCAGGCCACCTGGCCAACTGTCTACCTCCTTGTGGAATGACCAGATGCACTCTGTGCTAATTGCCCCTCTAACTACCCTTACCACTCATGCAGTGACTAACCCCCACCTATGTTGACTATATCCATCTTTGATTGTCTCTGATTGTCTCTGTCCCTCTCCTGAGTAGCTCATCTCCCTCCCTTTGCTGCAGCACATGAATAATGTGCAATTTAATCAGTATACATGTTTGCTTGTGAAATACAGGAGGTGAGACCAGTAAGCAACCCTCAGTGGAACATTCACTCCTTTGGGTCCTCTTTGACTGCCACTCCACTATTCTCTCACTTGGCCTTAGCCTTGAGGTCAACAGGGACAACCCTTGGTCTCCCTGCCACAATATATCCAGCCCAATGACCTTCTGCCAGCTTGATCTGGACTAGGTTGTGAAGAAGCTTGTTCTGCTTCTTCATCTCTCAGCAAAGGCAACCACTGACCTCTTGAATGGCATCCACAACCAGGCAGTCTCCCATAGGCTCTGACCCCCCACCTCCCCTGACTGCTGAATCCCCCAATTGTGTCTGCTTTGCCCCTCTGGCTACTTCTCCCATGCCTTCAATCCCAGACCCCTGTTCTCCTGATGATTGTATAGTTTCTCTCCAATCTAAAACCATATGGTTGGCTATTTTCCTTCTTGTATGCTCCAGATATTTGGCCTGCATTAGACCCACCCTGTCAAGGGGATGAGGAGCTAGTTGTTTGTTGGACCAGTATTGGAGCTTGCTGAATAAGGACATCAGAAATGGGATATGTCTTTGACATTTCTGTCCCTATCTGCTTTATCAGAATCTATTATATCCCAGACCTCCGACCCAATTTCAACCCCATCCCAACCTGACTTACAATTGGTCTTCATACCTAGTAAGCCACTCTAGCTCTCTGACTCCCCTCCAGGCAACTCCAGCCCTCTGTCACCATTCCAGTCTCCCCCAGCTACACATGTATGCTTTTTGCCCCTCAGCATTATACACTCCCCTGGGCTTCTGCTCCCACTCCACCCCATTCCATTTTTAGTCTATCTCTGCTCCAGTTAAGTACTACTCTAGTTTCCCTTTGTCATCTCCAGACTGTCCTGGTATAACTCTGTTACCATTCCTGGTCTCAGTTACCATTACCATTATTGTTACTATTCCTGTTCCATTCCTGTTCCTTGCTTCCCCCTGTTTCATCCTGTCACCCTTTAGTTTCAGTCTGACATGATTGGACATTGTCTTCTCTGACATCTCCATTTGTTTCTTAGATATTTAGACATCTGCTTCACTTCTGAGTTTGCACCTGTCTTACTTTGTTACACTCCTAGATAGTTCTGCCTCTCTGAGGTATAAGTACTGTAGTTTTGTATCTTGTACCTCAGTATGAATATCAACAAAAACACCCCCTTGTCTTTGTCCTCACTTTGCTCAAGCCCTTGGGCTCACTCTGATCCTCTGGATTACTCCAGAGTACCTCTGAGGCCAAGCAATATTCTTGAAGAAGTTGCAAAATCCCACCTCCATGACTAGGCTTGACTCTCTTTGTCCTGCCTGTTTCTTCTGTTGAGCATAGAGACAGCCTTCTTACCCACCTCCAACATCTATGTAAATTGGAACACCAGAAAGTGCAAGGGCACATCACATAAGGTGAAGCTGAGTCCTGTTTGATCATTGAAACCCTTCCTAGATTCCTCCGGAGCCCTCCAGAGCCCTCTGGAGTTATGACCTTCCTTCAGCATCAAGGGTTTCATTCAGAAAGGAACTGGTTAAAGTATACCTGTACTGGTATAGGTTTTAACAGTCTTCTTCTATTGGGATAAGTTTTAACAGAATCTCACCTAACTCTGATTTAGCTCCAATCCCTAGCTGCACAATGAACTGTCTCACTGGCAATTAGCATGTTTCAGTTCCCTTTGGAAATAAAAAACCTTCTGTAACTCTGTTCCTTCCCACTCTAGATCTGACCCTTCTGACATTTGTTTTGAATTTTTCATTTGACTATTGGGCTCTAATCTAATTTCTGATCTTCTCTCCAGTAGTCTTCCTGAAGCCCTGTGTCTCTCTGCTTCTGCCCCCTTTGTTTCTTTTCAGTTTCTCTGTCTCTATGTCAGAAGCAACCATTTTGACATCAGTCTTTAATCTCATTTCTCTAGGGAATTCAGTTAATTTCTCCATTCCCTTCTTGGTTGTTCTTTTGTTCTCCATACTGCCCCATGACTGCTCAAGGCACCACTTGCCTGGTCATGAGACTTCATCTTGACAGGTTATTGTGATTTGTGAAAACCTTACTTTCTGGACTTACTCTGCATTTGCTCTAAACTTGTTCACTTAAGGTTTGCAAAGCTTTCACTTTAATAGTTATTGATGCCCCTTTTCATATTCTAATTCCTGGCCCCTGAGTTCATTTTCAAATGCCAACCTCTGTTATGAAGACAAACTAGAGTAACTACTACTCTACTCTAGTACCCTTGTATCTTTGTCTTTTTCCCTCCCTGCTTTCTCCTGGACCCCTGTCCTGAGTTCTGCCACCTCTCCTGCCAGCTCTTCCTCTTTGCTATCCTCCAGCCCACTCTCCACATCCTCTTCACTTATTCTTCATGTGGAATCAAGGATGTCAACCAGCTGTGCTAGCAGCTGGTTCTCCCTTCTTATCTCCCATACCATCTGGCCCCCCACCTCCTGTATGGTTGCTGCCAGCAGGCAACAGCCCTTAGCCACCTGCTTGGTACCATCTTTTGCTCCTTCTGAGTGAGCCCTCTTTTCAGGCTGCTTCTTCTCCACATTCCTCTGTTGCCATTTCCACACCAGCTTCTCCTTTCCTGGGTGTTTGCACCTTGCCTTGGCCTCTTGGCAGGCCAAGCACAACATGGACTTCCCCACACCCACCTTACACTCCACTCCCCTATCTTTGCACCTCTGACATGCCAGTGCCTTCTCCACCCTCTGCTTCCCCTTGTCACTGCTGGGCCCTGCTTGGGCTTGCACATGTGCCACCTGATGCCCTTCAGTTGTCCTGCTCTCAGGTGAATGACCATGGTACTCACCTTTTCTTGAGCAGCTGCCTCTGCCACCTACCAGGCCCTCTTGACCTCCTCAGCCTGCCTTCAGGCAGCCTCCTCCACTGCCTTCTGGGCCTTTTCTACTCTCCTCCATTCCTCCTCTTTCCTCACCTTCATGCACCTCTTGTGCTCAGCATATTTGGCATCACTCAATGCCTTGTCATCATTGGTATATTCCATGATGCATTCTTTGGCCCAGGCCACAATGTCATTGAATGTGGCCATGTTGTTGTAATGAAGAAAGGACAAGCTACCATAAAGTCCCTGTTTTTATTCATGAGTAAGCCAAGAAACTCCACTCTTCCACCCCATTGTCACTAAACAAGGTCATGTGCTTATTACCTCCACAACCCTCTGCTCTACCTCCAATGTTACTAAGCACATGATCATGTGCCCATCACCACACTATTTTAGATCACATGTCCATACCCTCCACACCCTGGGCCAATGGCCTTCAAGGGTTCAGGCCTAAGGGGGGGATATTGTTATATCCCATACCTCTGACCCAATTCTGACCCCATCCCAACCTGGCTTATAATTGGTCCTCATACCCAGTAAGCTACTCTAGCCCTCTGACTCCCCTCCAGGCAACTTCAGCCCTCCATCACCATTCCAGGCTGCATCAGCTACACATGTATGTTTCCTGCCCCTCCATCAGTATATGCTTCCCTGGCCCTCCACTCCCACTCCACCCTATTCCATTTTCAGTCTATCTCTGCTCCAGTTAAGTACCACCTTAGTTCCATTTCATCATCTCCAGACTGTCCCAGTATAACTCCATTACCATTCCTGCTCTCAGTTACTGATTACCATCATTGTTACTATTTCTGTTCCATTCCTGTTCCTTGCTTCCCCCTGTTGCATCCTATTACCCTTTAGTTTCAGTCTGACATGATTGAACATTGTCTTCCCTGACATCTCCATTTGTTTCTTAGATATTTAGACATCTGCTTTACTTCTGAGTTTGCACCTGTCTCACTTTGCTACACTCCTAGATAGTTCTGCCTCTCTGAGGTATAAGTACTGTAGTTTTGTATCTTGTACCTCAGTATGAAAATCAACATAAACACCCCCTTGTCTTCATTCTCACTCTGCTTGAGTCCTTGGGCTCACTCTGACCCTCTGGGTTACTCTGGAGAATTTCTGGGACCAAGCAACATCCTTGAAGAAGTTGTAAGGCCCCACCTCCATGACTAGGCTTGAATCTTCTCATCTTGCCTGTCCCTTCTATTGAGCATCAAGACAGTCCTCCTCTCTACCTCCAACATCTATGTAAATCAGGACACTGGAAAGTGCAATGGCATACCACATAAGGTGAAGCTGAGTCCCATTCAATTAACAAAACCCTTTCTAGATTCCTCTGGAGTTATAACCTTTCTTTAGCATCAAGGATTTCATTCAGAAAAGAACTGGTTTTAACAGTATATTTATACTGGTATAGGTTTTAACAGCATATTCCTACTTGAATAAGTTTTAACAGTTCACTGGATAACACATGCCAGCACCTCATGTACTCTCTGTAGCTTCATATCACTCTGGTCTCAGCTAACTCTGACCCTGAACCACAGCTCTTTTATCTTTTCCTGGTAATAATAACTCTATTGCCTAAAGCATGGTAGTCTGGTTGTGTTGCTCTGCCCTTCATGATAGGCCAGTTTCATCTGCTAATATACCTCCCAGAAAGATACCTCTATCTGCCTCTAACCTTTTCCAAGCTTGTAGCATCTGACCTCTTGTTATGATTTACCCCTTACCAGCATTTACACCTCTGTTCCTTATCCTTGCATTTCTTGGGTACACTTACCCCACTAACTCAACAAGATTTCAGGAAACACTTCCTCTCTGTTATATCCCATTTCTTTGACCCAATTCCAACCTGGTTTATAACTGGTCCCTGCACCCAGTAAGCCAATCTAGCCTTCTGACTCCCCTTCAGGCAACTCTGGTCCTCTGTCACCATTCCATTCCATACCAACTATGCATGTATGCTCCCCATCTTCCATTAATATGCTTCCCCAGCCTCCACTCCTGCTCTGCCTTATTCCATTTCTAGTTCCATCTCTGTTTCAGTTAAGTACTATCTCAGTTCCATTTCATCATCTCTGGACTGTTCCAGTATAACTCCATTATCATTTCTGCTTTCAGTTACTGTTACTATTATTGTTACTATTCCTGTTCTATTCCTGTTCCTTGTTTTTTCTCACTTCATCCTGTCACTTCTCAGTTTCAGTCTAACATGATTGGATATTGTCTTCCCTAACATCTTCATTTGCTTCTTAGATATTTAGACATCTGCTTTGCTTCTGAGTTTGCACCTGTCTTACTTCACTATACTCCTAGATAGTTCTGCCTCTCTGAGGTATAAGTACTGTAGTCCTGTATCTTGTACCTCAGTATGAGTATTGACATAAACATCCTCTTGTTATTGTCATTACTCTGATTGAGCCCTTAGGCTCACTCTAACCCTCTGGGTTACTCTGGAGCATCTTCAGGGCCAAGTGATATCCTGAAGGAATTGTAAGGTCCCACCTCCATAACTAGGCTTGACTCTCCTCATCCTGCCTGTCCCTCTTGTTGAATGCCAAGACAGTCCTCTTCCCCACCTCTAACATCTATGTAAATTGGAACACCAGAAAGTGCAAGGATGCACCACATAAGGTAAAGCTGAGTTCTGTTTGATCAATGAAACACTTCCTGGATCCCTCTGGAGTCTCTGGAGTTATGACCTTCCCTCAGGTTCATGCACCAACATGGTGCTGGAATCTGACCTTTGTTCTCTAGCAACAAGGGTTTTATTCAGGAAGAAACTTGGTATATGTTTTAACAGTATACTTGCACTTGGTATACATTTTAACAGTGTACTCAAACTTAAGAGATACATTTTAACACACACTTTCTCTGCACTCTGCTGCATTCATCTGCACCTGACCTTGCATGCCCATGCTGTCTTGCCTTCTCTAGAGTTACCATCTCTCTTCCATTGCTTTGAAACAATTGGCATTCTTTATGATTATATTGCAATTTATCTTCACTCTCTTCCTTGCAGCTTGATATGGAGATTTGATTCCCTTCCCTTGTTGCCTCTTGTCAATATCTGCTTGAATTTTCCCCTTGCTTCTGCCCCCACTTGAGACCCCCTATCCAGAATCCCTCCAACCCTTTCTTATCCACTTTTTAGAACTTTGACCCCTGCTTTCAGTGGCATCATTTTGATAATGTACCCCCCCCTCTGTCTCTTTGTTGAGTGCCCCTCACATACTCTGCTCTGTCCTGCAAAATCCTTCATTTCTTGGATACTCTATGCTCCTCTCTGTTTTCTCTGATTTATGCCTGGGAATCCTGTGTTCTTTGGGCCTTGTTTCCTGATGACTTCATTCCTGCTTGCCAGTCTTCCCTTACCTTTTTCTGATATGTTGTCTTGGAACCTGTCCTTTCATTTCCCTGGATATGCTTTTTCTTGGGACATTTCTGCTCTTCTGCATCTTCTGGAAATCCTATTTATTTCTCTGAACTTCCTCCAAATCTCTCTGTTTTCTCTAAATTATGCCCTGGGAATTCCTTGCTATTCCAGCCTTGTTTCCTGATAACTCCATTCCTGCTCACAGGTCTTACTTTACTTTTTCTAATATATTATCTTGAAATCTATTCTTTCATTTCCTTGGATATTCTGTTTTTCTCTGGGACATTTCTGCTCTTCCTGTATCCTCAGAGAACCTATCTTCTCTTCCTATTCCTTCAATTGGCCTTTGAGCCTCTTCTCTATCTCTCTGGGTATTTCTGGATCTCTTTTGCTTTGCACTGCCTTTGGCCCATTATTGCTCCCTGTCTCCAGTTGATAATGGGATGTTGACCTTGAGGAGGGGATAGTGTCTAGTGATTGCACCAGTAATCACACCTAACAAGCTGATTGCCTTCTGCAGCCTATATCAATCCACATCTGACCTGCAAACTACTGGTTACCTAGGGCTGGCACTCTCTTTTCTCAGTCTAACCCATCCCTTTGTTCTCTTTCTGACTGTCTTTGCCCTCTTTCAAAGCAGTGATCAGTGCATCTGTGTTAACTGTCTTCTACCATTGGCAGTGACTGGGTTCTTACCTTAGTTGACTGTCCCTACCTCCAGCCTCTCTCCATCTACCTCTATCACAGTGACTAGCATGCCTGTGTTGACTGTTCTCCACTCATGCAATGACCAGACTTGCTCTGTGCCAATTGCCCCTCTAACTACTCCTCTGTACCCTCTAGCTGCTTATGCAGTAACTAGTATCCCACCTAGTTGACTATCCCATCTTCAATCCCCTGATCACCCCTGAACCTCTGTTCTTGTTAAAACTTATACCAGTATGAATATACTTTTAAAACCAGTTCTTTTCTGAATGAAACCCTTGATGCTGAAGAAAGGTCATAACTCCAGAGGAATCTAGGAAGGATTTTGTTAATTAAATGGAACTTAGCTTTACCTTATGTGGTATGCCCTTGCACTTTCCAATATTCCAATTTACATAGATGTTGAAGGTGGAGAAGAGAACTGTCTTGGTGCTCAACAGGAGGAATAGGCAGGATAAGAAGAGTCAAGCCTAGTCATGGAGGTGGGGCCTTACAACTCCTTCAAGAATGTTGCTTGATCCTGGAGGTTTTCTGAAGTAACCCAGAGGGTCAGAGTAAGCCCAAGGGCTTGAGCAGAGTGAGAATGAGGACAAGGGGGTGTTTATGTTGATTTTCATACTAAGGTACAAGATACAAAACTACAGTACTTATACCTCAGAGAGGCAGAACTATCTAGGAGTGTAGCAAAGTGAGACAGGTGCAAACTCAGAAGTAAAGCAGATGTCTAAATATCTAAGAAACAAATAGAGATGTCAGGGAAGACAATGTCCAATCATGTCAGACTGAAACTAAAGGGTAACAGGATAAAACAAGAGGAAGCAAGGAACAGGAATGGAATAGGAATAGTGACAAAGATGGTAATAGTAACTGAGAGCAGGAATGGTAATGGAGTTATACTGGGATGGTCCAGAAACAATGAAATGGAACTAAGGTAGTACTTAACTGGAACAGAGATAGACTGAAAATGGAATGGGGTGGAGTGGGAGTGGAGAGCCAGGGGAGTATATACTAATGAAGGGGCAGGAAGCATACATGTGTAGCTGATGTGGACTGAAATGGTGATGGAGGGCTGAAGTTACCTGGAGGGGAGTCAGAGGACTAGAGTAGCTTACTGGGTATGAGGACCAGTTGTAAGCCAGGTCAGGTTGGGGTCAGAATTGGGTCAGAGGTATAGGATATGACAGTTCTTAACTTCCTTTTCTCACTGCAGCATACAAATGCAGTACAATTTCCAATTAGCATACAGTTTGCTTTTGTTATACAGGGAAGGTAAGATTAATGAGCAATCCTCAGTGCAACACCCACTTCTTCAGATTCTCTCCAATCTTCACTCCACAATGCTCCCACTCTGCCTCAGCCTTAAAATCAACCATAATGACATTTGGTTCCCCTGCCACAATATACCCAGCCTGACAGCCCTCTGCCAGTTTAATCTGGACTAGATCACAAAGAAGCTTGTTCTGCTCTCTCATTTCTGTGCAAAGATGGCCACCAATCTCTTAAATTGTGTCAGCAACCAATCAATTCCCATAGGCTTGGATCCCCCACTTTCCCTGGCCACAGAACCTCTGAGTTGTGCCCACTCTGCCCTTCTGGCCCTTTTCTTCAAAATTCTGGCCTTTGTCATATCCCAGACCTCCGACCTGAATTCTGACCCCATTCTGACCCAGCTTATAGTTGGTCTTTACACCTAATAAGCCACTCCAGCCCTCTGACTCCCCTCCAGGCAACTCCAGCCCTCCATCACCATTCCAGTCTTCTCCAGCTATGCATGTATGCTTCCTGCCCCTCAGCATTATATGCTCCCCCAGGCTTCTGCTCCCACTCTGCCCCATTCTGCTTCCAGTATATCTCTGCTTCAGTTAAGTACTACCCTAGTTTCCCTTTGTCATCTTTGGACCATCCCAATATAACTCTGTTACCATTTCCAGTCAGTTACCATTACCATTATTGTTACTATTCCTGTTCTGTTCCTGTTCCTTGCTTTCCCCTGTTTCATCCTGTCACCCTTCAGTTTCAGTCTGACATGATTGGACATTGTCTCCCTGACATCTCCATTCATTTCCTAGATATCTAGACATCTGCTTCACTTCTGAGTTTGCACCTGTCTCATTTTGTTACACTTCTAGATAGTTCTGCCTCTCTGAGGTATAAGTACTGTAGTTCTGTATCTTGTACCTCAGTACGAATATTGACAGAAACACCAGAAAACCCTCTTGTCATCATTCTCACTCTGCTCAAGCCTTGAGCTCACTCTGACCCTCTGGGTTACTCTGGAGTATCTCCGAGGCTATGCAATATCCTTGAAGGAGTCATAAAACCTCACCCCCATGACTAGGCTTGACTCTCCTTGTCCTGCCTGTCCCTCCTGTTGAGCATAGAGACAGCCTTATTACTCACTCCGACATCTATGTAAGTCAGAACAACAGAGAAGTGCAAGGGTGCACCCCATAAGATGAAGCCAAGTCCTGTTTGACCATTGAAACCCTTTCTAGATTTCCCTGGAACTCTCCAGAGCACCCTGGAGTTCTGATCTTTCTCCAGCATCAAGGGTTTCATTTAAAAAAGAGGAACTGGTTAAAAGTATACTTGTTTTGGTATAGGTTTTAATAGTTTTCTTTTAGTGGGATGGAAAGTTTTAACACTGATAATATAAAACTACATAACTTGAAAAAAGGTTGGATTTGCTAATAAAATTGATGGTAGAATGGATGGGGACCTCTATTTTCAAATTTTGAAGAATAGACAGCATTTTTAGCTTTCCAGAGATAATAAAATATTGGAAATAATAAATATTAATAAAAGAAAGTTTGCAAAAATAACCTCTAATAGCTTTGAAAAGAGTAGAATACTTTTTAAAGTGATATTTGAATATAGCAAAAGAGCTAACACCACTTTTCTTGGCAATAACTTCACCAGAATGGCCAGTATTAAGCAATAAAAGATTAATACACTCCTAACCCCTAAACCAGGCTAGACAAAAGGAAAAGATGACTTGGGAGTGCTTGAGACTAAGGGAATTACTCTAGAGAGCCAAGAAAGGCTATTCTCACAAGTGGTCAAGTCTAAAGAAGACTTGAGCCACTTGAATACCCAATTATACAGTAACTCAAAAGACTGTCCCAATATTTGCATGTTTTGCACTAAATGCAATGGCTATCAATAACTACTAATTATTATGCTAGATTATGAGTATATGAAATGCAGTACTTGCTCTTGGCTTTCTATTGGTCAAATGATCAAAGCATTTGGTTATGTGTTGGTAACATGGCAACCATATCAAAATGACAACTTACTGGGACAGTTTTTTGACTTTAAATAGAATATGGTATTTAATACTTGGTATGACCTCCATTGGCCTTGATAACTACTTGAATCCTTCTAGGCATGCTTTCTATTTATTTTTGACACTCTTTCACAGAAATCCTTTCCCACTCTACCACCACTCTATTTCATAATTGATGAACTCCTGTAAATACCCTCTTATAACCTGAAAGGCATTTTTTCAAATGACTTCAAGTGTGTTCAATAGGATTAAGGTCTGGAGATTAAGCAGGCCAATCCAAAAGCTTGATATCTTGCTCCTTAAACCAGATTTGAGCTCTTCTAGAGATATACTTGGGATCATTATTTTGCTGATAAATGATTTCATCTAAAGGAATTCCAGAATTCTCCATGCTCTGCAACAATCCTTCCTTCAAAATTGCCACATACTGTTCAGCATCCATCCTTTCCTTAACCTCACTCAAAAATCCCACACCATTCCATCCAATATAGCCCCATATCATGAGTAATCCTCCTTCAAACTTGACTATACCTTCAATCTCCTTAGAATCTATCCCCTCTCCTTTCTTTTTCCACACATATTCTTGTCCATCTGATTCAATTCTATTGATTTTAGTCTTATTTGACCAAATAACCCTCTTCCAGTCCTCCACAGTCCAATGCTGGTACTTCAGAGCAAAGGCCAACCTGCTTTTTCTATGAATAGCAGAGAGATAGGATTTTTTCTTTTTCATTACAGCTTTTAGAGAAGCTTCCTTGAGAGTATTCCTGACTGTTTGTGGGCAGACAGGAGTGCTGACAATAGAATTGATGAAATAAGTGGCCTGAACTGCATTATTGGCCCTTTTAGTAAGAATTTGTTGAATAATAGTATGCTTGTTAATAGAAGAAAGTTTTGAAGGGTAATCACCATGATGATTTTCCTTCTCTGGTTGGATTTTCTGAAGGACCCTAGCCATAGTAGACTTCTATAGACCAGTTTGAGATGCAATTTTCCTACAGAAAAGATCAAGAGAGGCAAGAGAGATAATATTATCTCTTTGAGTAGCAGAAAGATATTTTATGATGGAGATAAGGGAATTTATTTGTGATGGTAGGGTTTATATATGCTGCAGGCTAATTAGTGACATAAGAGTAACATAATATATTACTTACCTAAGATATATAATCATTTTACAGCACTTCAGAGTCCAATATATATAATGGGAATTCAAAGTTAAAAAACTGTCCCAATGAGTTGTCATTTTGATATGGTTGCCATGTTACCAACACATAACCAAATGCTTTGATCATTTGACCAATAGAAAGCCAAGAGCAAGTACTGCATTTCATATACTCATAATCTAGCATAATAATTAGTAGTTATTGATAGCTATTGCATTTAGTGCAAAACATGCAAATATTGTGACAGTTTTTTGAGCCACTGTATTTTATTTTCTTCTATTGGGCAGATAATGCTGTTCAGGTTATCAAAGCATTGTTCAATATCATTAATTAACCTCACCATTCTAATACAGTCTGCCAATACTTGAAAAAAAATAGCATGAAGGTTGTTTCCAAGCAAAATAATCTCTTTTTTCAGCTAGATATTGCAAAGCTCATTTGAATTTTGCCTATGTACATAAGAATTGGATTATCAAGGACTGAAAAAAGGTGATATGATCTAATAAGACTAAAATCAATTGCCTGGGGTCAGATAAAAAGATATGAATGTAAAAAAAGCCAGAAAAGGGCCTTAGTAATAGGTTAGTGAAAGAAACTATAAAGCATGAAGGAAATTCTTTGATGATATGAAGGTATATAACTTGGCAGGAAATTGGATGTACCACCAGGTTTAATTGTAGAATTGATGAAGATTTCTATTTTTAAATTTTGAAAAAAGAACTCCTGCAAACCATGAAGTATTATGATTTCAATTCCTCTAATGTTATTTTTTAATAGAACAATAATCCCAAGTATACCTGCAAAAAAATCAAGGAGTGACTAGAGGAAAAGAATTTTAGAACCATGATATGGCCTACATAGTCTTCAAATCTCAACCTCTAATAGTATCTCAAGAAAAGGCTTGCTAAGTATTTGATTTCCTTTCAGGGAATAAAAAAGCTTTGAAATAGAATTAAAATAGAGTGAAAAAAAATACCAGTGAAGAAGTATCAGGCATTGATTGAAAGCATGTCCAGAAGAGTTAAAGTAATTCTTAAAGCAAAGAGGAGCTATATCAAGTACTAGTTATACCCTAATTGAAACACAAGAAAGATCTTGAGAAATAATCACTAAACTCTAACCCTTAGAGAGTGCTTCTAACAATTACATTAGCTCTTTGAGACTAGAAGCCCTGATTAGGCAATGTTATGATCTTGGCAGCTAATAAGAGCAATGAGAAGGCAACAAGTGAAAAACATGCTTTTAATTCCTAAACTGGACTAGGCAAGAGAAAAAGATAACTTGTAAATACTTGAGACTAAAGATATTATGCCCCTAGCCTAGTGGGCACACTACTTACTTGCAAGAGCAGGGCTTTTTCCTAAGCAAGCACAAGACTTTCTTATAGAATAAACAAGTAGAATTGGATAGATAAAAGCAGAATGTTAAAACATATACCAATCTCCTTCCTGAATGAAACTCTTTTTGGCTAGAGGGCAAAGGTCAGATTCCAGTGCCTTAGTGGTGCATGAATCTGAGGAAAGGACATACTTCAGAAACTCCAGGGATGTCCAGAGACTTCTGAAGGGATTTGGGAAGGATTTTATTGATCAGATGGGACTTGGCTTTACCTTATGTGGTGTGCCCTTGCACTTTCTGGTGTTCCAATTTACAATGGTGTCAGAAGTTTGAAAGAGAGTGTTCTTGATGCTCAACAAGAGGAACAGGCAAGACAAGGAGAGTCAAGTCTAGTCATGGGGGTGGAACCTTATGATTTCTTTGAGAATATCACTTGACCCCAAAGGTGCTCCAGAGTAACCCAGAGGATTAGGGTGAGCCTAAGAGCTTGGGCAGAGTGAGGACAATAACAAGGGAATGTTTATATTGATATTTGTACTGAGGTACAAGATACAGGATTATAGTATTTATACCTCAGAGAGGCAGAACTATCTAGGAGTGTAGTGAAGTAAGACAGGTGCAAACTCAGAAGTGAAGCAGATATCTAAATATCTAAGGAATAAATGGAGATTTCAGGGAAGATAATGTCCAATCATGTCAGACTGAAACTAAGAGATGACAGAAAGAAGTAAGGGGGAAACAAGGAACAGGAATGGAAACAGGAATAGTAACAGTAACTGAGAGCAGGACTAGGAACAGAGTTATGATGGAGTGGTTCAGAGAAGACAAAGTAAAACTAAGGTAATATTTAACTGGAATAGAAATAGAACTGAAACCAGAATAGAGCAGAGCAGGAGCAGAGGGCCAGGGGAGTATATACCAATGGAAAAGTAAGAAGTGTACATGTGTAGCTGGTGTTACATCCCATGCCAATGGATCAACTTCACTACATCTCTGGTGCAACTCTGGTTGCTTTTACACTTTAAGATGCATATTTCCTAGTTCCTGTTACCTCCATCCTTTCCTATCTAATGTGATTACAACTTTACCTACACTAACTTCATACCATTCTGATATAACTTCATAGTTCCTCTGATCTCACTTCCTGTTCCCATTTCTTTCTGCTTTGCCTTCAGTTTGACATTATTTGACATTGTCTCCCCTGACATCTCCATTTGTATCCAGGATACATTGGCACCTGCTTTACTTCTGAGACAACTCCTTTCATATCTCTGTTCCTTCCTTATATAATCCACTTCTTCAAGATATAAGTATGGGAGCTCTGTATTTTGCACATTAGTTTGAATATTGACCATAACACAATGTTACAATTCCTTTTAACCCCCTCCTACTCCATGACTTGACATTGTATCTCTCATTGGAAAGAGCTCTATAGCCCATCCTGGACCTCTGATAGTTTCTGATCCCTCCATAAATTGGGGCACCCAGTACTAGCATAAGGGCACACCACATAAGGTAAAGCCAAGCCCCATCCACTTCAGAGTTATCCAGAGTATCCCCAGAGTACATTGCAACTTTATAACAGTATATTCAAACTTCTGCTTGTGCTGGTACTGCTATCATGTATATCCATGTAATTAGAGCTCACTCTTGCACTGTCCTTGACCAATTCAAGAGTTTCTCTGCCTGCCACACCTTAGGCTCAGCCTTACAGGCTCCTGCTCCCTCCCACTTTTCCACATCTAGTGCTCCAGTTGATGAAGCCCCTGATGGTTTCAAGGATCCCTAACCTCTCCATATCCCTGACAACCATGGTGCCCAGCCAGGAGTATCAGATGACCCTAGAGATGACCCCTCCAATGAATATTCTGAGATTCTGGAGGATAACCCAGAACCTTTTCCAGATCCAGAACCTATTTCCATTTACCATGATACTATTACCAATCTCACTAGTGCCATTTGTGGATTAGCTTGCTTTTCCTGTCATACCCCTAAAACATTGCAGCATACCAAAGTATGTAAATCAGATCAGTTTGATGGAACTGACCCCTGGAAGCTCTGTGTTTTTCTGGTGCAATGTGAGTTAAACTTCCAGAATTGTTCCAAAGCCTTTATCAATGACCAAGCCAAGGTCACTTATGCTTAGTCCTATTTTAAGGGCATGGCATTGGAATGGTTTGAGCCTAACCTTCTTCTTACTAAAGACCCTAACCTCCATCCCTTGTGGATAGACAGTTACAAGGAGTTTATTCAGGAACTCTGGACCAACTTCAGATCCCATGACCCAGTCAGAGATGCAGAGCACCAGCTAGATCAGTCGACTATGAAGGATGGTCAACAAATCAACAAATATGTAGTTGAGTTTAATAGAATTGCATCTCAAGTCCAGAGTTGCAGAAAAGGTGCCCTTCACCACTACTTCTATAATGGTCTTCTAGACTGCATCAAAGATAATCTTTCCTGCATCAGCAAGCCCCTGACACTCATTGAGCTGCACCAGCTTGTTTAGACCATTGATGCTCATTACTGGGAGTATAAATCTGAAATCAGCCAACAAGGAAAGTCATTTTACCCATCCAAATCATCTGACAAACCCTCTGCACCCTCTGCTTTGACCTCCAGCCTTAATGAATCAAGGAACAAGCCAGCTAGTTCCTCTGGCTTCTTCAAGTCATTCATTTACCAAAGGCAGGACTTGTTATTCAAGCTTGGTAAGGATGGTAAGCTTACTGTCTGTCATATCCCATACCTCCAACCCAATTCTAACCCCATTCCAACCCAGCTTATGATTGGTTCTCATACCTAGTAAGCTACTCTAGCCCTCTGACTCCCCTTTAGGCAACTCTGGCCCTCTGTCACCATTCCAGTCCACACCAGCTACACATGTATGCTTCCCACCCCTTTATTGGTATATGCTCTCCTGGCCCTCTGCTCCTGCTCTGCCCTATTCCATTTTCAGTCTATCTCTGCTTCAGTTAAGTACCACCTTAGTACCATTTTGTTGTCTCTGGACTGTTCCAGTATAATTCCATTACCATTCCCACTCTCAGTTACCAATTACCATCATTATTACTATTCCTGTTTCATTCCTGTTCCTTGCTTCCCCTTGTTTCATCCTGTTACCCTTCAGTTTCAATCTGACATGATTGGATATTATTTTCCCTGACATCTCCATTCATTTCTTAGATATTTAGACATCTGCTTTACTTCTGAGTTTGCACCTGTCTCACTTCACTACACTTCTAGATAGTTCTGCCTCTCTGAAGTATAAGTACTGTAGTTTTTGTATCTTGTACCTCAGTATGAACATTAACATAAACACCTCCTTGTCTTTGTCCTTACTCTGATTGAGCCTTTGGGCTCACTCTGACCTCCAGGTTACTCCAGAGAACCTCCAGGGCCAAGTGATATCCTTGAAGGAGTTGTAAGGTCCCACCCCTATGACTAGGCTTGACTCTTCTCATCCTGCCTGTTCCTTCTGTTAAGCACCAAGATAGTCCCCTTCTCCACCTCCAACATCTATGTAAATCAGGACACTGGAAAGTACAAGGGTGCACCATATAAGGTAAAGCTGAGTCTGTTACAAAGTGACACTCCAGCATTAGAACCAGTCACATGACATCATGTGATTGTGCACAAGATACTTCATTTTAAGCTTAACCCTAGTCTGTGATCTAGTTTTCTTATGAGTATTTATTATCCTCTTTCCCTAGCAGTGGTCATGTGACCATAAGTCACCTGACATGGATCTTCCTGGGATCTTCCCTGGAACTGCCCTTCATCTAATCTCCATAGATCTCATCTGATCTAGATTTGGATCTGGATCTAGACTCTAGATGCATCTGTGGCAGATCTACAGATTGGATCTCATCTGTGGCAGAGATCTCCGTCCTCATGGTGCAAGCACCTCTGACCCTGCATTCATTTCATAGATACTTCTCTTCCATTCTCCCACATTTGCATGGCCTTTTGCCATACTCTTCATTTCCACTCCATGCTTCTATTCTTACTTATCTATTAGGGTTCAGGGCATTCCCTGATTAGGTAGCACATGTACTTAGTCAGCATGGTCCATGCTCAGAATCCCATAATATATAAGGCAAGGGTAGGCAAGCTGGGATTCCCCAGTCTTGCTTACTTGAGCCCTAATTTAGAGTTGTATCTGAGGAATTACCTTTTTTTACAGATCATTCCCTCTTTGCCTTAGTGCTTTCACAGGTGATCCAATAGCCCCTAGGGTTAGCTTGATTCACTTTCGCATCACTGCCTAGTTAGGGGCCACTAGTACAAAAGCCCTAGAACAGAAGGACAGAAGGCACTTACCAAGGTTAGATTAGGGTTTAGTTAGTTCAGCACATCTGCTTGTGCTTCAGAGTCCCATTTGATCAATGAAACCCTTCCTAGATTTCTTCAGAGCCTTCCGGAGTTATGACCTTTCTTCAGTGTCAAGGATTTCATTCAAAAAGGAACTGGTTTTAACAGCATATTCCTACTTGGATAAGTTTTAACACTGTCAAAGAATGCAAGTGTCAACTGGAGAATCACCTCTATTTGTTCTGTGGTATCACTGGGCATATAGCAAAGGACTGCCCCAAGTCTTCCTCCAAAATGGCCAAAGCTTGTGCTGCCAAGATCTTTACTCCAGAAATCAAACTGGAGGCCTCTGCCTCAGGGGCAAAAAAATAGTCTGCAGCCTCTGTGACTTTGCATGGGCTGGAGGTTGCATTGATCCTTCCTGTACTTTACTGGAGGTTAGACTTAATGTGTCCATTCTTTTAGATAATTCTTCACTTATGCCTCTTGTCACCCTTGTTTCACATGAAATTCCTCTGTTTTCTGCCCTGATTGACTCTGGTTCTTCAGATTGCTTTGTAGACATCAAGTTAGTCAGTACCTACAATCTTCCAACTTATTCTGTTCCTCCATTGCATCTTTGACTTTTTAATGGCTCTTTCAATTCTATGATTATAAATGCCATCAATCTTTCTGTCTGTTTTGAAACCAGTGATATCACTCCAATGACATTTTATATCACTTTGTTGGATGGATCTAGTCCTCTTGTTCTAGGACACAACTGGCTTGCCCACCACAATCCATTGATTGACTGGGTATCAAGTCATATCTCATTCAGATTATCTAAACCAAACATGCCAATATCCCTGAGCTTACCTCTGCAGCTTCTGGTTTCTCCAACCCAAGCTGACTCCAAACCTGATTTATTGTGTTCCCCTAACCCCAAACCTCTGTTAATCAAGCTACTCAGCTCATTAGCATTTGCATATGCCTGTAGCCTTGATGGCTCTGTTCTGTTCTGTCTGAAACTCTTAACCTCAGAGTGTCATCTCTGTTCTGCTTCTATTGTCCCTTCTCTAGCCAACCTTTCTAGCATTCCTCAGGAATATCACAACTTCACTGATGTGTTTAGCAAAAGCAAGATATCTACTCTTGCCCTCTACTGCAAGTTTGATCTGAAGATTGATCTGGAAGAAGGCACCTCCCTGCCTATTGGCACCACCTACTCCCTGTTACCCTCTGAGCTTGAAGCACTCAGGACTTTCCTGGACAAACATCTTGCTACCAGCTTCATTCAACCCTCCACATCTGCTCATGCTGCCCCTATTCTCTTTGTTTGGAAGAAGAACAGATCCCTCCAGCTGTGTGTAGATTTCCAAGGACTCTACAAGATCACAAAGAAAGACTGCTACCCCCTTCTGCACATCTCTGATCTCCTTGATGCTCCAAGCCATGCAACCATCTATATGAAGCTTGACCTTAGATGCTTATCATTTAGTTTGCATTGCTGAGGGCAACAAGTGGAAAACCTCCTTCTATACACACTATGGCTTGTATGAGTGGCTTGTTATGCCATTTGGACTTACCAATGCCCCTGCAGCTTTTCAGCAGTTTGTCAATTCTATCTTTGCTGATCTTCTTGATGTTTCCATAATTATTTATTTGGATGATATCCTAATCTTCTCCACTGACTGGACATCTCATACAGAGCATGTCTGTGAAGTTGTCCACTGCCTCTGGAAACACAGCCTCTTTACTGAACCTGAGAAATGCGAATTTCATACCAATTCCACTGAGTATCTTGAGTACCAGCTCACCCCTTCAGGGCTCACTATGTCCCCTGAAAAGATTCAATCCATCCTGGATTGGCCTGAGCCTTGCAAAGTTCGCAATATTCAGTCTTTCCTTGATTTCACTAATTTCTACTGCTACTTCATCCAGGGCTACTCCAACATCATTGTTCCCCTAACTTGTCTCACCCACAAGTCTGCTTGTTGGGATTTTGATGCTTCTTGTTGCATTGCTTTTCAGCACCTCAAGGATGCTTTTACTTCTGCTTCTATTCTAACCCATTGGGTTCCTCATGCTCCCCTCATTGTTGAAACTAATGCTTCAGACTACATGATTGCTGGAATCCTTTCACTCTGGTGTCTGGACAATGAGGTCCACCCTGTCACTTTCTATTCATGTACTCTTACCATGCCAGAACTTAACTACAATACCCATGATAAGGAGCTCCTTGCTATTTTTACTTTGTTCAAGACTTGGTGTTATTACCTTAAAGGTTCTGATTCTCCAGTGAATGTTATCATAAACCACAAGAACCTGGAATACTTCAGTACATCTAAACTTCTGACCTGCTGGCAAGCCTGGTGATCAGAGTTTCTCTCTCAGTTTCACCTGATCATCTGCTTTCACCCAGGTCATTTAGGTGCTAAACCTGATGCTTTGACTAGATGATGGGACATCTATCTCAGAAAAGGGTATAGTGACTACACCCTCATCAATCCACATAACTTCTGGCCCATGTTCACACAGGAGAAACTTGCTGCATCCCTCCAGGCTTCCTCTCTAACATCTCCAGTCTTCTGGTCTGCATCCCTCTTTGACCTTGAAACTCTCCATTGTGACATTCTCTTGGCACTCCACTCTGATCCCACTGTCTCTACCCACTTGTCCAGCACCCTCTCACCCAACTCTTGTTGGTCTAGAGACTTAGAAGGCTTCTTGTGTTTGGACAACTGCATTTATGTTCCCAATGCCTCTGACCTCTGCCTTTGTATTCTCTGCTACAAGCATAACCACCCCTTATCTGGACACTTTGGTCAGAATTGGACACTGGAACTTATCCACCAAGAATATACCTGGCCTGGTATTTAAGCATTTGTCAAAGAGTATGTTTCTTCATGTACAGTGTGTGCCTGCACCAAGGTACCCTGTCACAAACCCTACAGTTTCCTCAAGCAGCTCCCCATCCCAGAAAAGCCATGGAATTCCATCTCTATGGATTTTATTGAACAACTCCCAGCTTCCTCTGGTCACTTTGCCATCCTTATCATTGTAGATCATCTATCAAAGCAGTGTGTCTTCATCCCTACAGACAATAAAGTGACCTTCCCAGAGCTTGCTAAACTCTTCTTCATGTCTTCTTCAAACATGGAGTTCCCTCCCACATTACCTTCAATCAAGGTTCTGAGTTCATTTCTCATTTCTTCTGTTCCCTGGATCAAGCCCTCAACATCTGCCTCCACTTTACCTCCAGGTATTAATCAGAAGGTGATAGTCAAACTGAGCAAATGAACCAAACCATGGAGCAGTATCTACATGTTTATTGCAACTATCAGCAGGACAACTGGTCTGAACTCCTGCCCCTCACAGAGTTTACTTATAACAATGCCCCTAATGCTATTACAGATGTTTCCCCTTTCTTTGCTAACAAGGGCTATCATCCAAACATCTCTGTTCACCTGGAACATGGCCTCATCTCTACCTGAGCTTGAAAATATGCCATTGACTTTGACTCTCTCCACACCTTCCTTTGTGAAGAAGTAGCTGCCACTCAAGTCAGATACCAAGGATCCACAGATGCTCAATGATCTCTGGCACTGGATTTTAAAGTAGGTGACCAGATATTCATCAAGGCTAAGTACTTCAGAACTACATGGCTGTCCAAGAAACTTGTCAAAAAAAACTTAGGTCCTTATTCCATTATCACTCAGGCAGGCTCACTATCCTTCACACTCTATTTTCCAGAGAACATGAATTCCATTCACTTAGTCTTTTATGTTTCCCAACTTAAACCCTCTGTCCTCAACATGATCCCTGATTGTGTGCAACCACCTTCACCACCAGTTGAGATTGATGGTGAACTGGAGTTTGAGATCTCCAAAATCCTAGACTCAAAGATAGATCATAGGTGAAGAAACTGCAAATTACTATATTTGGTTAAGTGGTTAGGTTATGAGAATACTAATGAGGAAATCTTGTGGCTTCTTGCCACTGAATTAGATCATGCTTTGGAGATTGTTGAGAAGTTTCATACTTGTTATCTGGATAAATCCAGGCCATCTTATGATTAACCAACTAAGTAGTGGATCTAGTGATCTAGTTACAAGATCCTCTATCTACTCAAAGAATGCCTTTTTGACCTCCTTGTCTACCACAGAAATTCTGCTGACTTTTGCACAAAGTTCTGACAGCTCTGCTGCCACCTTGTCAACTTCCCCATCCTTGCTCCCCAAACTTCTGTCTTCTCTGGTTTCCTCCACCCATGCCTTTTCCAATGCATCAACCAGCTGCCCTAGCAGCCAGTTCTTGTGCTTTGCCTCCTGCTGTACCTTCCCACCCACCTCCCTTATCAATACCTTCATTAGGCAACAGCCCTTGGCCATCTGCTAAAGGCCCTCTCTATTTCCTTGGAGTTTGCCCTGCTCCTGGGTATCCCTTCCTCTCCCATCTTCTATCTCCACTTTCTCTCTGGCTTTTTCTGGCTGGGGCAGTCATATCTCACCTTTGCCTCTATACAGGCAAAGCATGACATTGACTTGCCTGGGCCCACCTTGCACTTCTGCCTCTGATTGTTGCACCTCCAATACCCCAGTTCCTTTTCTGCTCTCCTCTTACCAATGCCACTACTTGACCCCACCAGGGCTTGGCAAAGCTCTTCCACCTAAACCAGGTTTGAGTGCTAGGCCTTGACTGCATTTCCAGTACTCATCCATTTCTGAACCACCTCCACTGCCTTCTGCTCCTCCTCCACTTTCTTTTGAGTCTTCTTCTCTCTTCTCACTTTTCCCTGCCACTTACACTCAGCATACTTTGTGTCACCAAGCTCCTCTTTATCTTCAATGTGCTTCTCAAGGCACTTATCAGACCAGGTATAAATGTTAGCAAATGAAAGCATGATAAGAGGAACTTATGTGGAAGTCTCTGGGGTAATATTTGCTTTTATGGGTTTTTGGCCAGCTAAACTCCAATGCCTGCTCTGCTCACTTATTAATCAAGAGCACATGCTTAACAGCCTTCAGGGGTTCAGGCCTTAAGAGGGAAATACTGTCACATTTCATGCCAATGGATCAACTTCACTATGTCTCCAGTGCAACTCCAGTTGCTTTCATACTTTAAGCTGTGTATTTCCTAGTTCCTGTTACCTCCATCCTTTCCTACCTAATGTGATTACAACTTTACCTACACTAACTCCATACCATTCCAATATAACTCCATAGTTCCTCCAATCTCATTTCCTGTTCACATTCCTTTTTGCTTTATCTCTTTCTGCCATTATTTAGTTTCAGTTTGACATTATTTGACATTGTCTCCCCTGACATCTCCATTTATATCCAGGATGCATTGGAACCTGCTTCACTTCTGAGACAACTTCTTTCATATCTCTGTTCCTTCCTTAGATAATCCACTTCTCCAAGATATAAGCATGGGAGCTCTGTATCTTGCACCTTAGCTTGAATATTGACCATAACATGATGTTATGATCCCTTTTGACCCCCTCCTGCTCCATGACTTAATGTTGTACCTTTTATTGGGAAGAGCTCTATGGCCTATCCTGGACCTCTGATAGTTTCCAACCCCTCCATAAATTGGGGCACCTGGTACTGGCATAATGGTGTACCACATAAGATAAAGCCAAGCTCTGTCCACTTCAGAGTTATCTGGAGTACCCCCAGAGTACATTGCAACTTTATAACAGCTGGGATGGAATGGAATAATGATGGAAGGCTGGAGTTGCCTGGAGGGAAGTCAGAGGGCTAGAGTGGCTTACTGAATGTGAGGGCCAGTTGTAAGCTGGGTTGGAATTGGGTCAGAATTGTGTTGAAGATATGGGATATGATAGTATTCTCCCCTTAGGTCTGAATCCTTGAAGGCCATTGGCCTGGGGTGTGGAGAGTATGAACATGTGATCTGAGATAGTGTGGTAATGGGCATGTGATTGTGTGTTAGCACCATCAGGGTAATTAAATGGAGCAGTATGGAGGTAACAAGCATATGACCTTGTTTAGTAACAATGGGATGGAAGAGCAGAGTTGTTGACTTACTTATGAATAAAAACAGTTACTTCAATGCAATTTATCCTTTCCTTTAGTACAACAACATGCCCTTGTTTGATGATATCATGACATGGGCTAAGGAGTGCATTGTGGAGTATGCCAACAATGATGAGATATTGGCTAATGCAAAGTATGCAGAGTACAAGAGGCACATAAGGGCAAAGAAGGAGAAGGAGTGGAAGAAGGCAGAGGAGACCTGAAAGGCAGCAGAGGAGTCTGACCAAGAAAAGGTAAGTACTGTGATTATTTACCTAAGAACAGATAACTTAATGCCATCAGGTGGCACAAGTGCAGGCCCAGGCAGGGCCTAGCAATGACAAGGGAAATCAGAGAGCAGAGAAGGCACTGGTGTGCTGGAGGTGCAAGGATAGGGAGATGGAGTGCAAGGTGGGCATGGGGAAGTCCATGTCATGCTTGGTCTGCCAAAAGACCAAGGTGAGGTATGAGTACCCAGGGGAAGAGAAGCTGGTATGGAAGCAGTGACAGAGGGATGTGGAGAAGGAGTAGCTCAAGAAGAGGGCATACTCAGAAGAAGCAGAGGGTGGTGCTGAGCAGGTGGCAGAGGGCTGTTGCCTGCTAGCAGCAACCATATGGGAGGTGGGGAGCAGGGTGGTGCAGAAGATAAGGAGGAAGAACTGGCTGCTAGAGTGGCTGGTCAACATTCTCAATCCTGCATGGAAAGTGAGCAGAGAGAATGTGGAGAGTGGGCTGGAGGATGGCAAAGAGGAAGAGGTGGCAGGAGAGGTGGCAGAACTAGGGACAGAGATCCAGGAGAAAGTGGGAAGAGAAGAAGATAAAGATGTAATAATACTAGAGTAATGTTAAAAACTTTAGTTAGTATCTTTGAAGACAGAGGTTGGAAGTTGGAATTGGCTTGGGGGCCAGGAGTTAGAATATAAAATGGGGCATCAAAGACTACTTAAGTAAAGGCCTCACAAATCTTGAGTGAACAAGTTTGGAGAAAAGACAGAGTAATTCTGGAAAGTAAGATTTTCACAAATCACAAGAACCTATCAAGATAAAGTCTTATGACCAGGCAAGTGGTGCCTTGGGTGGTCATGGGGCAATAAGGAGAACAAAAGAACAACCAAGAAGGGAATGGAAGAATTAACTGAATTCCCTAGAGGGACAAGATTAGAAACCAATGTTAAAATGGTCACTTTTGAAATAGAGTCAGAGAAATTGAAAAGAAACAAAGGGGGGCAGAAGTGGAGAGCCACAGGGGCTTCAGAAAGACTACCAGAGAGAAGATCAGAAATTAGACTAGAGCCCAATAGTCAAACAAAATATTCAAAACAAATGTCAGAAGGATTGGATCTAGGGCAGGAAAAAGATGGAGTTGAGAAAGATTTCTTATCTCCAAATGAAACTGAAACATGATGATTGCCAGTGAGACAGTTTATCATGTGGCTAGGGATTGGAGCTAAATTGAAGTTGGGTCAGATTCTGATAAAGCAGGTAGGGGAATAGAAATGTCAAAGACATATCTTATTCCTGATGTCCTTATTTGGCAAGCTCCAATACTGGTCTGACAAACAGCTCACTTCTTGTCTCCATAATGGGGTAGGTCTGATGTAGGCCAAGGACCTGGAACATACAAGGAGGAGACTAGCCAGCCATATGGTTTTGAATTGGAATGCTAATGCACATTTATCAGAAGGACAGGGGTCTGGCACTGGAGGCACAGAAGAAGTAGCTGGAGGGGCAGAGTGGGCACAACCTGGAAATTCAGTGGTTGGAGAAGGTGGGGGATCAGAGCCTATGGGGGACTGCCTAGTTGCAGATGCCATTTACAAGGTTGGTGATCATCTTTGCCAAGAGGTAAAGAAGCAGAATAAGCTTCTTCATGACCTAGTCCAGATCAAACTGGTGAAGGGCCATTGGGCTAGGTACATTGTGGCAGGGGGACCAAGGGTTGTTATAATCAACCTTGAGGCTAAGGCAGAGTGGGAGCACTGTGGAGTGGAGGTCAGAGAAAACCTGGAGGAGTGGGTATTGTGCTGAGGGTTGCTTGCTGGTCTTGCCTCCTGTATACAACACAATTGAACATGTATGCTGATTGAATTGCACATTATTCATGTGCTGCAGTAAGGGGAGGGAGATGAGCTACTTGAAGGTGATCAGAGACAATTGGAGATGGGTGCAGTCAACATGGGTAGAGATCAGTTACTGCATGAGTGGTAAGGGTAGTTGAAGGGGGCAATCAGCACAGAGCAAGTCTGGTTATTGCATAAAGAGGTAAACAGTTGACCAGGTGGGCTGGGCACTGCAGCAGAAGAGAATGGAGATAGAATGGAGAAGGGTTAGAGGGGTGAGTGATGGGGCTAAAAGAAGGGCATGAGTGCTAGATGATCAGTAGATTGCAGATTGCTAGATGCAAGCAGTGGTTACTAGTGCAGTCACTAGATGCTATCACTAGATGCTATCCCCTCCTCAAGATTGATGTCCCATCATCAACTAGGAGACAGGAAATAAAAAGGGGCCAGAGACAGCACAAAGTGCAAAGCAGAAGATAGCTGGAAGTATCCAGAGAGATAGGGGGGAGGTCAGAAGGAAATGCCAACCAAAAGAATGGACACAGAAACAAGGGGGATTTCCCAGGGGTTGCAGAAAGAGCAGAAATATCCCAAAGGAAAAAAGGAAAACCCAGGGAAATGAAAGGATAGGTTCCCAGATAGCAGATCAGAGGAGAAAAGGGAACTGAGGGCAAAAAGTAATGGAGTCATTGGAACAAGGCTGGAAAATCAAGGGACTTCCAGGGCAGAGAACAAGAGAGGGGTTCAAAGGAGGTTCTAAAGAAATGAGCAGGATTCCTAGAAGACACAGAAGAGCAAAATGTCTCCAGGAAAAGAATACCCTGGGAAATTGAAGAACAGGTTTTAAGATGACATATTAGAAAAGATAAGGAAAATCTGTGAGCAGAAATGGAGTTGTGTCATATCCTGTGCCAATGGATCAACTCCACTATGTCTCCAGTGTAACTCCAGTTGTGTTCATGCTTTAAGCTATGTATTTCCTGTTTCCTTTTACCTCCATCTTTTCCTACCTAATGTTGACTACAACTTTACCTATGCTAACTCTGTACCATTCTGATACAACTCCATAGTTTCTCTGATCTCACTTCCTATTCCTGTTCCTGTTTCTTTCTGCCTTGCCTCTTTCTGTTATCATTTAGTTTTCAGTTTGACATTATTTGACATTGTCTTTTCTGACATCTCCATTGGTATCCAGGATGCATTGACACCTGCTTCACCTAGGAGACAACTTCTTTCATATCTCTGTTCCCTCCTTAGATAATCTGCCTCTTTGAGGTATAAGTACTGTAGCTCTTTATCTTGTACCTCAGTTTGAATATCAACCATAACACAATGTTATGATCCTTCTTAATCCACTCCTGTTTCATGACTTGATGTCATATCTTATACTAAGTCTCATAACTTACTCCACAACTTGATGTTATATCTCTTGATGGAATAACCATGGTCTATCCTGGATCTCTGACAGCTTCCAACCTCTTCATAAATTGGGGCACCTGGTACTAGCATAAGGGCACATTACATAAGGTGAAGTCAAGCCCCATCCACTCCAGAGTTATCCAGAGTACCCTTAGAGTATGTTGCAACTTTATAACAGTATATTCAAACTTCTGCTTGTGCTGGTACTGCTATCATGTCTATCTGTGTAACTAGAGCTCACTTTCATGCTGTCCTTGATCAGTTCAAGAGTTTCTCTGCCCACTACACCCCAGGCTTGGCCTTATAGGCTCCTGGTCCCTTTCACTCTTTCACACCTATTACTCCAGTTAACAAAGCCCCTGATGGTTCCAAGGTCCCCCAATTTCCCTACACCCCTGACAACCATGGTGCCCATCCAGGAGTATCAGATGACTCTGGAGATGACCCCTCTAATGGATATTCTGATATTCCAGAGAATGACCCAGAACCTTTTCCAGACCTGGAATCTATTCCTATTCACCATGATACTATCACCAATCTCACCAGTGCCATTCACAGGTTAGCTCACTCCTCCCATCATACCCCTGAAACCTTGCAGCATATCAAAGTATGTGAACCAGATCAGTTCAGCAGAACTAATTCCTGAAAGTTCTGTGTTTTTCTGGTGCAATGTGAGTTAAACTTCCAGGATTGTCCTAAAGCCTTCACCAATGACTGAGCCAAGGTTACATATGCTCAGTCCTACCTTAAGGGCATGGCATTGGAGTGGTTTGAACCTGATCTTTTTCTTACTGAAGATCCTAACCTCTGTCTCTTGTGGATGGACAATTATAAGGAGTTTATTCAGGAACTCCAGACTAACTTTGGACCCCATGACCTGGTCAGAGACACAGAGCACCAGCTAGACCAGTTGACTATGAAGGATGGTCAACAAATCAACAAATATGTAGTTGAGTTTAATAGAATTGCATCTTAAGTCCAGAGTTATGGAGAAGGTGCCCTTTACCACTACTTCTATAATGGTCTCCCAAACCACATCAAAGATGACCTTTCCCATGTCAACAAGCCCCCAACACTCATTAAGCTGTGCCAGCTCACTCAAACCATTGACACTTGTTACTGGGAGTGTAAATCTGAAATTAGCTGACAAGAAAAGTTGTCTTATCCATCCAAATTATCTGACAAACCCTCTGCACCTTCCACTTCAACCTCTGGCCCTAAGGAGTTGAAAAACAAGTTAGCTAGTTCCTCTGGCTTTTTCAAGTCATTCATTCCTCAAAAGCAAGACTTATTGTCCAAGCTTGGTAAGGACAGTAAGCTCACTGCCAAGGAATGCAAGCATCAACTTGAGAATCACCTCTGTTTGTTCTGTGGGATTGCTGGGCATATACAAAGGACTGCCCCAAGTCTTTCTCCAAGGCAGCCAAAGCTTGTGCTGCCAGGACCTCTGCTTCAGAAACAAAACTGGAGGCCTCTGCCTCAGAGGCAAAAAAATAGTCTGCAGCCTCTGTGACTCTGCACAGGCTGGAGGTTAGACTTAACATGTCCATTCTTTTAGATAATGCCTCACTTATGCCTTTTGTTATCCTTGTTTCACATGAAATTCCTTCATTTTCTGCCCTGATTGACTCTGGTTCTTCAGATTGCTTTGTAGACATCAAGTTAGTCAGTACCTACAACATTCTGACTTATTCCATTCCTCCATTGCATCTTTGACTTTTTGATGGCTCTTCCAGTTCTATGATTATAAATGCCATTAATCTTTCTGTCTGTTTTGAAACCAGTGATATCACTTCAATGACATTTTATATCACTTTGTTGGATGGATCTAGTTCTCTTGTTCTAGAACACAACTGGCTTGCCCACCACAATCCATTGTTTGACTGGATATCAAGTTGTATCTTGTTCTGATCATCTGAACCAAACATGTCAACATCCCTGAGCTCACCTCTGCAGCTTCTAGTTTCTCTGACCCAAGCTGACTCTAAACTCAATTCACTGTGTTCTTCTGACTCTAGACCTCTGTTAATTGAGCTACTTAGCTCCTTAGCATTTGCATATGCCTATAGCCTTGATGGCTCAGTCCTGTTCCATCTGCAACTCTGACCCCTGCAGAGTTATCTCCATTCTGCTTTCATTGCCTCTTCTCCAGCTGATCCTTCTGGTATCCCTGTTAAAACTTTCCATTCTTTTCAAAGAGACTGTTAAAACCTATACCGAGATGAGTATACTTTTAACCAGTTCCTCTTGTAATTGAAAACCTTGATGCTGGAGGTAGATCAGAACTCTGGGTGCTCCAGGGAATTCTGGGGATATCTGGGAAGGGTTTCAATGGTCGAACGGGACTCGGCTTCACCTTATGGAGTGTGCCCTTGCACTTTTCCATTGTCCCGATTTACATAGGTGTCAGGGTGGGTGACAAGGCCAGTCATGGGGGTGAGGCTTTATAACTCCTTTCAGGATATTGTGTAGTCTCGGAGGTATTCCAGGGTAACCCAGAGGGTCAGAGTGAGCCCAAGGGCTTGTGCAGTGTGAGAATGACAACAAGAGGGTTCTGGTGTTTTTGTCGATATTTGTACTGAGGTACAAGATACAGAACTACAGAACTTATACCTCAGAGAAGCAGAACTATCTAGGAGTGTAATGAAATGAGACAGGTGCAGGCTCAGAAGTGAAGCAGATGTCTAGGTATCTAGGAAACAAATGGAGATGTCGAGAGACAATGTCCAATTATATCAGACTGAAACTGAAAGGTGACAGGATGAAACAGGGAAGAGCTAGGAACAGGAATGGAATGGGAATAGTAACAATGATGGTAACAGTGGCTGACCAGGAATGATAACAGAGTTATAGTGGGAAGGTCTGGAGATGATGAAGGGAAACTAGGGTAATACTTAACTGGAGCAGAGATAGACTGGAAGCAGGATGGACAGAGTGGGCGTGGAAGTCCAGGGGAGTGTTTAATGCTGAGGGGTGAAAGTACACACATATAGCTGGGGAAGATAGGTGTGAAGACCAATTGCAAGCTGGGTCGGAATGGGGTTGGAGTTCAGATCAGAGGTCCGGGATATGACAGTATTCCCCCCTTAGGCCTGAACCCTTGAAGGCCATTGGCCCAGGGTGTGGAGGGTATGGACAGGTGATCTGCGATAGTGTGGAGATGGGCACATGACCGCATGCTTTGGTAACAATGAGGGTAGATCAAAGGGTTGTGGAGGCAATGAGCATATAACCCTGTTCAGTTACTGTGGTGTGGAAGAGCAGAGTTGCTCGGCTCGCTCATGAATAAAAATGGGGACTTCAATGGTGGCTTGTCCTTCCTTCATTACAACAAGATGGCCTCATTCAAAGATCTCCTGGGCTGGTCCAATGAACATATTGTGGAGTGCGCCGATGATGACAAGGCATTGGGTGATGCCAAATACACTGAGCGCAAAAGGTGTGCAAAGGCGAGGAAGAAGGAGGAATGGAGGAGGGCAGAAGAGGCCCAGAAAGTGGTGGAGGAGGCTGCCCGAAGGTAGGCCAAGGAAGCCGAGAGGGTCCAGAGGATGGCAGAGACAGCTGCCCAAGAAAAGATGTGTATCATGGTTGTTATTTTGTGAGTAGCGCCACTGATGATCACAGGCAGTGTGAGTGCAGGCCCAAGTGGGGCCCAGCAATGGCAAAGGAAAGCAGAGGGTGGAGGAGGCACCAGTGTGCCAGAGGTGTGTGGATAGAGGAATGGAGTGCGAGGTGAGTGTGGGGAAGTCTATGTTGTGCTTGGCCTGTCAAGAGGCCAAGGCAAGGTGTGAACGCCCTGGGGAGAAGAAGCCAATGTGAAAGTGGCATTGAAGGGATGCAGAGGAGGAGTGGCCTGAAAAGAGGGCTTACTTAGAGGGAACGGAAGGTGGTGTTGAGCAGGTGGCAGAGGGCTGTCGCCTGCTGGCAGCAACCATACAGGAGGTAGGGGAGCGGGTGATGTGGGAGATGAGAAGGGAGAACTGGCTGCTAGCACAGCTGGTTGACATCCTCGATCCCACATGGAAGGTGGGCAGAGAGAATGTGGAGAGTGGGCCAGAAGATGGCGAAGAGGAAGAGGTGGCAGGAGAGGTAGTGGAGCTTGGAATGGGGATCCAGAAGAGGGCAGAAATGGACAACAAGGAAGACATAATGGTACTAGAGTAGTGTAGCAGCTACTCCAGTTGTCTTCTGAAGTAAAGGCTTTGAGCCTTGAGTGAACAAGTTCAGAGAACATGCAGAGGAAGTTCAGAAAGTAAGGTTCCCACAAATTGTAATAACCTGTCAAAAGAAATCTCATGACCAGGTAAGTGACACCTTGGGTGGTCATGGGCAATAAGGAGGACAAATGAACAGCCAAGAACAGATGGAAGGGATAGCCGAATTCCCCAAAGAGGCAAGATTAAAACCCAATGTAAAAAATGGTTGCTTCTGCCATAAGGATAGGGAAACTGAAGAGGAATAAAGGGTAGAAGTGGAGAGTTTCGGGGCTTCAGAATAACATCTGGAGAGAAAATCAGAAATTAGACTAGAGTCTGATAGTCAAATAACAATCAAAAAATATCTGAAGGGTCAGATCTAGGGTAAGGTTAAGGGAGGTTTGTGTACTTCCAAAGGAAACTAAGCACAATGATTGAGAGCAAATGGATTCTGTACTCGATTAGAGTCAGGGTTAGCATGGAGTTGGCTTAAGGAAGATAAAGGTCCTAAGGGAACAGTTGGTGCTCATTTTCCTGCTTTATCATGGCTGGATTCCCAGATCTCTACTTCTGATTGGATAACCAGCTTGCTCTTCATCCTGATGATGAAATGGCCCTCATAATGGCCAAGAATTAGGAAAGGAGGAGGCACAGAGTCGAGGCATACAAGGCTGGTACCTCAATGGAATTAGGGGGAACAAACTCTAGCCAAAGAGATAGGGGTGGGGTATGGGTCGGAATGGCGGAAGAAGTCTGGAACCTCACTACCCTTAATGAGGTAGCCCAGGGAGTTGGTGTGACAGGGGATGGATTAGTGGCCAATGCAATCTGTGAGGTTGGTGGGCTGATTCATCAGGACTTAAGGGAGCAGAACAGGCTTCTTCATAACCTGGTCAAAATCCAGACGGAGGAGGGCCGCCAGAAAGGATATCTCAGGGCAGGGTCTGGCATTCATGTAAGTGAACATGATGCTCAGTGGGGGGGGTGCGGAGGTTGGGGGGCCAGAGAGGAGATGCAGGTTTTTGTGGCCAAACTCAGGGTTGGAACAGAGCCAGAGGATATCATGGTGAGGGCCAGAGAAGACCCAGAGGAGTGGATGTTCTGCTGAGAGTAGCTCACTGGCCTCGCCTCCTAAACACAACAGATGTTTGTATACATGTTGAATTGCACATCGTCTTGGTGCAGCAACTAGGGGAAGGAGGTGGGCTACTCCAGAGAGAGCTGGAGATGACCCAGAATGATCAGGGCTAGGTATAGTTGACATAGGTAGGAGTCAGGTACTGCACTAGTGGTAAGGTAATCAGAGGGGGCAATCAGCGCAGAGCATGTCTGGTCATTGCATGAAGGTAGGCAGTTGACCAGATGGCCCAGCATGGTCACTAGATGGTATTCCCACCCCAAGGTCAATGTCCCATCATCGACTAAGAGACAGCCAGGAAAGGTGCCAGGGGCAGTGTGAGGCAGAGCAGGTGAGGCCCAGAAAAATCCAGAAGGACAGGAGGGAGGCTGGAAGGAAAGGTCCACCAAAGGATGGTGCAAGAATGGGGAGGTCCCAGGGGAAGTAGGAAGAGTGGAAAAATCCCCAAAGGAGAAGGAGAACCCAGGGAAAATGAAAGAACAAGTCCTGGACAGCAGGGCAGAAGGAACAGAAATGGAAGGCAAAGAGGAGCAGAGCTGTTGGAACAAGGCCTGAAGAACAAGGACTTCCCAAGGCAATTATCGGAGGAGTGCAGAAGGGTTCCAAAGAAAGGGGCAGCATTCCCAGGAGATGCAGAAGAGCAGAAACATTGCCCAGGAAGGAAAACTCAGAACAAAAGAAGTTCCAGGAGACACAGAACTGCAGAAGACTAATGGGGAAAGAATACCCAGGGAAAACAGAAGGACAGGTCTGGAGACAATATTCAGGACAGAAGAAATTACCTGTGAGCAGAAAACAGAGTCATCAGGAACCATGGCTGAAGAGCAAGGATGTCCTGGGCAAGAGATGGAGAGGTGTGGAACAATTCCGCCAAACAGTTAGAAAGGATCCAAGCAGAGAACCAGATCAAATCAAAAACAACATGCAACCTACTGCAAGCAGGGAGGAATGGTAAGTGCGGCGCAGTCATGATGGAAGTGTGAACTTTTCCAAGGAGATGGAAAAGGACAGAGATGCCTGGAGTGGGCAAGAGGTTTGTGGTGTGCAAGACAAAGTGCAGGGACATGGCGGAGAGCAGGGAAGAGGGGTGGTGCTTTTGAGGCCTGGTTATCTGGCAAGGTGGGTATACCTTGGCCATGAGGATAAGAAGTGGGTGGCAGAGGTGCCAAGGGCAACGAAGAACAATGGTCTAATGCTACAAGTTCGGAGGGGATCAGAGGTGGATGGAGGTCTTCTTAGGCAATGGCGTCATAACTACCAGAGCATGACAATAAAAGCTGTGGTTCAAGATCAGAGTTAGCTGAGACCAGAGTGGTATAGAGCTATGGGGTGTGTGGGATGCTGGCATGTGGTATCCAGTGAACAGATGAGGTACTACTCAATACCCAGGGTCAATGAACCATAGTGGGCGAGTTAGTGGTGTCCTAGAATTAGTGAACACAAACCATCCAGCAGGGGGTGATGCTAGGCATTGACAGAGTGAAGCCAACAGTCTTGTAAAGTTCATGGAGGTCTAATAGCTTGAGCAGAAGAGGTGAAATTGAAAGGGTGGAAGCGAGTGGAAAGGTCGGAGTGTTGGGGCTTCCAAGTCCAAAATAGGACAAGGTGCCCAATGGGGGTCATAATGATCAGAATGCCTGGAAGATGGTGCTAAAGGTCAGGAAGACAATGAATACAGGTTTAATAGACCTGTCATGCTTGGGAGATTGAGTCTTGAAAGGCTAGGACCAATGGCCAGAAATGGGTCGCCTAGAAGTAGAGAACCGATGCTAGAGGTTGATGATTGCCTATTAGCAATCCTGGAGTAACTTGTCAAGAAGGGGCCAGAAAAGCAGCTGGGGAATGCTTAAACTGCTGTGGCTAGATCTAGGCATAAGAGTGATTGGAATAGTCCAGAGTGGCAGGAAGTGGTTTTCTGTCAAGGATTACCAGGCGACAATAAAGTGTCAGAGAACCAGAGTCGAAAGCCATAGAAGAGCAGAAAAGTGAAGGGAGTGACACCCATTGGTAAGGGACCATAATCTAAGCTGCATTCAAGGATCCATAAGGGCTGGTGATGCTATCTGATAGTAGGAGATCACAGCCATTCTGGAGGGCCCAGAGTTGGAAATAGGGGAATGCCAGAGACAAGAGTTAGAAGTTGAATCTAGGTGCATGTTTGTTGAGCAACAGGAGCCAGTGACTGACATCATAGAAGCATTGGAGTGACTCAGAGTGACTTGGAACAGCAGGGGCTGTAAGGAGCTTGTGTCATGAGGACTAAGTTAACTTAGGGGTTAAATACCCAGAAGAGCATGGGGTCGTGATGGTGTTATTGGTGTTCATATCCTGACAGCTGACGCAGGGGATGGAATGAAGTTCTGAAGATTTCGGAGGGATCACCCATGAGTGCACCAAGCATGCAGGTGGTTCAGAGTTGAGTATTGAGTGTCAGTGAAGGCCAATCCTTATGTGACAGCAAGGGAAGTGCAAGTAAGAGTATGAATATACTGTTAAAACTTTCCATTCTTCTCAAAGAGACTGTTAAAACCTATACCAAGACAAGTATACTTTTAACCAGTTCCTCTTGTAATTGAAAACCTTGATGCTGGAGGTAGATCAGAACTCTGGGTACTCTGGGGAATTCCAGGGATATCTGGGAAGGGTTTCAATGGTTGAATGGGACTCGGCTTCACCTTATGGGGTATGCCCTTGCACTTCTCTATTGTCCCGATTTATGTAGATGTTGGGGTAGGTGACAAGGCCAGTTATGGGGGTGAGGCTTTATGACTCCTTTGAGGATATCATATAGTCTCAGAGGTATTCCAGGGTAACCCAGAGGGTCAGAGTGAGCCCAAGGGCTCGTGCAGTGTGAGGATGACAACAAGAGGGTTCTGGTGTTTTTGTCAATATTCATACTGAGGTACAAGATACAGAACTACAGTACTTATACCTCAGAGAAGCAGAACTATCTAGGAGTGTAACAAAATGAGACAGGTGCAGGCTCAAAAGCAAAGCAGATGTCTAGGTATCTAGGAAACAAATGGAGATGTCGAGAGACAATGTCCAATCATGTCAGACTGAAACTGAAAGATGACAGGATGAAACAGGGGAGAGCTAGGAACAGGAATGGAATGGGAATAGTAACAATGATGGTAACAGTGGCTGACCAGGAATGATAACAGAGTTATAGTGGGAAGGTCCAGAGATGACGAAGGGGAACTAGGGTAATACTTAACTGGAGCAGAGATAGACTGGAAGCGGGATAGGCGGAGTGGGTGCAGAAGTCCAGGGGAGCGTTTAATGCTGAGGGGTGGGAGTACACACATGTAGCTGGGGAAGATAGGTGTGAAGACCAATTGCAAGCTGGGTTGGGATGGGGTCGGAGTTCAGGTCAGAGGTCCAGGATATGACAATCCCCCAGGAATACCATGACTTCACCAATGTGTTTAGCAAAAGCAAGGTGTCTACTCTTGCTTTCCATCATAGGTTTGACCTAAAGATTGATCTGGAAGAAGGTATCTCTCTACCTATTATCACCATCTATTTTCTGTCACCCTTTAAGCTTGAAGCACTCAGAACTTTCCTAGATGAACATCTCACTACCAGCTTCATCTAACCCTTCACATCCACTCATGCTGCCCCTGTTCTCTTTATCTGGAAGAAGGACAGATCCCTCTGATTGTGTGTAGATTCCTGAGAACTCAACAAGATCATAAAAAAAGACCACTATCCCCTTCCACACATCTCCAATCTCCTTGATGCTTCAAGCCACACAACTATCTATACCAAGCTCAATCTTAGGCATGCTTATTATTTAGTTCACATTGCTGAGGGTGATAAGTGGAAGACCTCCTTTCATACACACTATGGCTCATATGAGTGGCTTGTCATGCCATTTGGGCTCACCAATGCCCCTGCAGCTTTCCAGCAGTTCATCAATTCTATCTTTACTGATCTTCTTGATGTTTCTGTAATTGTTTATTTGGATAATATCCTAATTTTCTCTGCTAACTGGACATCTCATACCAAGCATTTCTATAAAGTCCTCTGCTGCCTCCAGAAACATGGTCTTTTTGCCAAACCTAAGAAATGCAAATTCCATACTAATTTCACTGAGTATCTTGAATATCAGCTCTCCCCTTCAGGGCTCACTATGTCCCCTGAAAAGGTTCAATCCATCCTGGATTGGCCCAAGCCCTGCAAAGTTCACAATATTTAGTCTTTCCTTAGTTTTGCTAATTTCTACCATTACTTCATCCAGAGCTACTTCAACATTGTCATCCCCCTGACTCACCTCATCTGCAAGTCTGCTCATTGGGATTTCAATGCTTCTTGTCATGCTGCTTTCCAGCACCTCAAGGAGGCTTTTACTTCTGCTTCTATTCTGACCTATTGGATTCCCAATGCCCCCCTCATTGTTGAAACTGATGCTTCAGACTATGCAATTGCCAGAATCCTCTCCCTCTGGTGTCCAAATGATGAGGTCCACCCTGTTGCTTTCTATTCATGTACTCTCACCATGCCAAAACTTAACTACAACACCCATAATAAGAAGCTTCTCACTATTTTCATTGTATTCAAGACCTGGCATTATTACCTCAAAGGTTCTGGTACTTCAGTGGACATCATCACCAATCACAAGAACCTGGAATACCTTGCTATGTCTAAACTTCTGACCTGCCAACAAGCCCAGTGGTCAGAATTCCTTTTCCAGTTCCATCTGACCATTTATTTTCACCCTGGTTATTTGAGTGCTAAATCTGATGCTTTGACTAGATGTTGGGACATCTATCCAAAGAGGGAAATAGTGACTACACCCATGTCAGTCCACACAACTTCTTTCCCATGTTCATGCAGGAGCAACTCACTGTGTTCCTCCAGATCTTCTCCCTAGTATCTCTGGTCTTCCAGTTCACATCCCTCTTCAACCTCAAAACACTCCATCATAACAACCTCTCAGCACTCCCTTCTGATTTCACTGCCCCTACCCACTTGTCCAGCACTCTCTTGCCCAACTTTTATTGGTCTAGAGATCCAAAAGGCTTTTTGCATCTGAACAACTGCATTTATGTTCCTGACACCTCTAACCTCCATCTCCAGATTCTTCATTACAAGCACAACCACCCCTTATCTGGATACTTTGGTTAGAATCAGACACTAGAGCTTATCCACTAAGACTATACCTGGCCTGGCATTCAAGTGTTTGTCAAAGAGTATGTTTCTTTATGTACAGCTTGTGCCCACATCAAGATATCCCATTACAAACCCTATGATTTCCTCAAGCAGCTCTTCATTCCAGAAAAGCTGTGGAATTGTTATATCCTGTACCTCCAACTCAATTCTGTTATAAACATAACATTTGCTAGCAGAAGAGTCACATGACAAGCACATGACCATGAGACTTTGTTGTCAAACAAGGATAAACCCTAGGATATGGTTGAGTTATTATTCAGAGTATTCCCATTGGGTTTGGGCACAGCTTATGGTTAGATCTAGCATCTCAGATGACAGATGCATCTCCTGATTAAATCTCCAATGAATCTAGATCTTGATCTAGATGAGGATCTGATCTGATCATGGCAGATCTCTAGATGGGATCTCCTTAGCCTCATGGTTGAGGGCATGGTTTAATCTCTGCTTACCCTAGACCCTTACCTTTCATTCTACACTGCCTCTCCATTCTACATCCTTTATCCACATGGCCCATTGGTTATACCCTTTACCCTTGTCCTATGCCCTATTCCTATTTATGGTAATGTGCTGGAGAGACTAGGTGGTCTGTGCACCATAGGCTATAGTATAAATAGTAGGTAGTTCCTTGGTTAAGGCTCCCCAGCCTTAATCACCTGTTATCCTCATACTAAAACAGTACTTCCTCCAATATAGTCTCTTTCCTCTTAACTAGTGAGATGGCTCCTCAGGCCTTGCTAACCTAAGTCCTCTACATCATTCCTATTCTATTCAATCCAAATCCAACAATGAAACCAACACACCTTATCAAGACAGACCATTTAGGGTTAGGACAGGTTGTCCAGAGATCAACACCATAACAAATTCTGACCCCATCCCAACTGGGCTTATGATTGGTTCTCATACCTAGTAAGCTACTCTAGCCCCCTGACTCCCCTTCAGGCAACTCCAGCCCTCCATCACCATTCCAGTCCACATCAGCTATACATATATGCTTTCCACCCTTTCATTGGTATATACTTCCCCAGCTCTCTGCTCCTGCTCCACCCTATTCCATTTTCAGTCTATCTCTGCTCCAGTTAAGTACCACCTTAGTACCATTTCATTATCTCCAGACCATCCCAGTATAACTTCATTATCATTCCTGCTCTCAGTTACCAATTACCATCATTGTTACTATTTCTGTTCTGTTTCTGTTCCTTGCTTCCCCTTGTTTTATCCTATCACCCTTCAGTTTTAGTCTGACATGATTGGACATTGTCTTTCCTGACATCTCCATTTGTTTCTTAGATATTTAGACATCTGCTTTGCTTCTGAGTTTGCACCTGTCTTACTTTGCTACACTTCTAGATAGTTCTGCCTCTCTGAGGTATAAGTACTGTAGTTTTGTATCTTGTACCTCAGTATGAAAATTGACATAAATACCCCCTTGTCTTTGTTCTCACTCTGCTTGAGCCCTTGGGCTCACTCTGACCTCCAGGTTACTCTGGAGAACCTCTGGGACCAAGCAATATCCTTGAAGGAGTTGTAAAATCCCACCCCTATGACTAGGCTTGACTCTCCTCATCCTGCCTGTCCCTCCTGTTGAGCACCAAGACAGTCCTCTTCTCCACCTCCAATATCTATGTAAATTGGAATACTGGAAAGTGCAAGAGTGCACCACATAAGATGAAGTCAAGTCCTGTTCAATCAATGAAATCCTTTCTAGATTCCTCTGGAGCCCTCCAGAGTTATGACCTTCCTTCAGTGTCAAGGGTTTCATTCAGAAAGGAACTGGTTTTAACAGCATATTCCTACTCAGATAAGTTTTAACAGGAATTCCATCTCTATGAATTTCATTGAATAACTCCCAGCTTCCTCCAGTCACTCTGCCATCCTTGTTGTTGTAGATTGTCTATCAAAGCAGTGTGTCTTCATCTCTACAGACAATAAGGTAATCTCTCTAAAGCTTGCTAAACTCTTCTTACTCCATGTTTTCTTCAAACATGGAGTTTTCTCCCATATTACCTCCAATTGTGGTTCTGAGTTTGTTTCCCATTTCTTTCATTCCCTGGGTCAAGCTCTCAATATCTGCCTCCACTTCACCTTCAGGTATCATCTGAAAGGTGATGGTCAAACCAAGTAAATGAACCAAACCCTGGAGCAGTATCTACATGTTTATTGCAACTATCAGCAGGACAACTGGTTCAAACTCCTGCCCCTCACAGAGTTTGCTTATAACAACACTCCTAATACTACCACAGATGTTTCTTTTTTCTTCACTAACAAGGGCTACCATCTGAACATCTCCATTTACCCAGAATATGATCTCACCTCTACCCAAGCTCAAGAATATACTATTGACCTTGACTTACTCCACACCTTCCTTCATGAGGAAATAGCTGCTGCCCAAGTCAGATACTAAGGATCCACAAATGTCCAATGATCTTTGGCATCAGACTTTAAAGTAGGTAACCAGGTATTCATCAAGGCTAAGTACTTTAGAGCTACATGGCCATCTAAGAAACTTGCTGAAAAGAACTTAGGACCTTATTCCATCATCACTTAGGCAGGCTTGCTGTCCTTCATACTTTATCTCCCAGAGAATATAAAGTTCATTCATCTGGTCTTTTATGTCTCTCAACTCAAACCCTCTGTCCCCAACATAATCTCTGATTATGTGCAACCACCCTTATTACCAGTTGAGATCAATGGTAAACCAGAGTTTGAAATCTCCAAAATTCTAGACTCAAAGATAAATTGTAGATAAAGAAACTGCAAATTACTATATTTGGTTAAGTGATTAGGTTATGAGGGCACTGATGAGGAGACCTGTTAAAACATTCCATCCTTCCTAAAGAGACTGTTAAAACCTATACCAAGATAAGTATACTTTTAACCAGTTCCTTTTTTTTAAATGAAATCCTTGATGCTGGAGGTAGATCAGAACTCCAGGAGTGTTATAAATGTTTCAATGTATCTGGGGGTACTCCGGATAACTCCGGAGTGGATGGGGCTTGGCTTCACCTTATGTGGTGCACCCTTATGCCAGTACTGAGTGCCCCGATTTGTGGAGGGGTTGGAAACATGGAGGGTCAGGATTGGCTGGAGGGCTTTTCCCAATAAGAGGCATGATGTCAAGCCATGGAATAAGTTGAGGGACTTCAGGGTAGGGTCCGACATCAAGTCGTGAGGCCGAAGGGATCTGGGGGAATCATAGCATCATATTATGGTTGATATTCCAACTGGAGTCCAAGATACCGAACTCCAGTGCTTATATACCTTAGGGAGACAGATTATCTAAGGAGGGAATGGAGGTATGAAAGGAGTTGTCTCATAAGCAAAGCAG